>JAQRGC011973020.1:0-15380 GCA_028659135.1 Plantago lanceolata
TTTTTTTTTCGCTGATCAGATACTATATATATTTACCAATTAGGCCATTCTTAATTAGTACTAATGCATATCTTACTATTTGGAATTATTAGGTGTCAAGAAATCAACTAACAAACTCTTGAAAAATACTAAGCACTTTGCATAATCTGCTTCTTCCCTTTGGGAAATGATTTTTATTTGATTGATTTGATTCTCAGGACTGTTGAGTCACTGGGTTGAAATCTACTCATTTTCCATTCAAGTTTGTTGAATTGCAAGCTAAGTAACGCAATCTATCTCTTAGTTTTCATGTTACAAGTAACTACGCAACTTGCTTTATGTTTTCTTAATTTTATTTATTCATTCGCTCGTGCTACACATGCATGACTAATTTGACAAAATGTACTTCTAAAAGGATGTTTTTTCTCGAAAATATGTTTATATTTATAAATTATAACTCGAAATTTTAATCTGATGAATTTAAGTCTTACTAGAGGCCACGTTAAACATAACTTGGAAAAAAACATAACTCTGTAACACTGAGTAAAATAACTAAACAAGCAGGTAAAATTGTTTTTTTGTTGAACCAATTATTGGAGGCCAGGTAAAATTGATCATGCTCTTAAGTCTCAGTTAGAACAATCATATATACCAGACACTTTCTCCATGCTTTTGGTCTATGTCTGAAACACTACATGCCTGCAGGATTAGTGATCCAAAACAACTTTAAACATCATAATATCACTCTTTAATCTTCCCATTTTTTTATAAGTATTGGATCATGTATCTTGTTACTTTAAACAATTTATAAATGTTAGAAAAGATATACTACAATATTGAATACTATTAACATAATGTTTTACATTATGAACATTTGTATGAGACACCAAATCATGCTTCAATTTAGCTAGTACTAGGGTATTAGTATTTATGTTTTATTCGGTCCGGTTCAATTCAATTCAGTATAAGGTTGTTTAATTGAAATTTATACTCTAAAGTTCAACAAGCTCAATTCAATTTACTTCAATTTCTTTTCATTCAATTTAGAGACTTTAAATTGAATTGAACGGAGCTAAGGTCCCTCCACGGTAATGAAAGGAACTATTTAGAAGATTATCTTCTTAAAATTAAGACACAACACAACTACACAAGTGAAGGTGTTGGAGTATTTAGAGTAGTAACATGGTATTGGAAGGCATGATGATTAATTTTGCTAATGTTGTCCAATCAATGATCCAAAAAGCCACTGCAAAATGAAGGTAGATATAGGATGATCATCATGATCGATTAACATCAGCTCCAGGTTTATGGATCTTATGTTTCCCAATATGTTCAACACATCAACTTTTATTCCTCCCAAGAAACTCACCTAAGGTGAAACTTGAAGCACCTACCGAATTACAATACATATATCGTACATAAATTCAAAACCAAAATGGAAAGCAACAAAAGAATATTCGACTCTGCTGGGGATCGAACCCAGAATCTCTGGTTTCGTAGACCAGCGCCTTATCCATTGGGCCACAGAGTCATGTGATGACCAATTTGAGGTCTGTTGGATATCATATTAATCAAAAGTCCAGATCCAACTTTAAGGAAAATTGCTCCATCATTTCGTTTCGTCATTCTATTAGTGTTTTTTTGTTCTTGTTTTTTAATTTTCGATAAGGACTAGTTCGTTCATTCATTCATTAAAAAGCATTGTACATTGTTGATCCTCGTATCCCAAATGATATGCTACATTCGTGTTTAGGGGCGGATTTACTCGGGGCCTTATGGTGGCCTTTAGCCCACAACATAATTTTTTTTAATAATAAAATAGCCTATAGATAAAAATGTGCCCCCATGAAATCTAAAATTATGCACCCATAGGTATTGAAACCTCAGCCATTTGTAGAGTAAAACTGTTAATTACACTAGTTTTACTAATTAACTTTTGTTCTATATTGTGATTTTTACCTTATAACTTCTATGGAATGAAAGCCAGATTATTGTAAAAAAAATATGTTAGCAGTATAACTTGTCCTGTGTTATTTTGCACCCACATTCCGAAAATCCTAGATCTGCCCCTGTTTGTGTTGTCATTTTGAACTAGTTTATTAACCTAATATCATAAGTCTTAAGTCTGTTATGCAAAGAAGACACTTTCAAGTTTCAAATACAAATTCTTTAGATTACTACTACAACTTCGGGGGTCTTCAATATTCGGTTGGAACCTCTTTGCACTTTTTTCTTTGGCCGAAAAGTCAGCAACTTGGTTCTCTTCTCGAAACACAAAAATAGCTTGCACTTGTAGTTGTATGTCTCCTCCTTCCATGAGCTGAAATATATCAAAAACCAGGTGGCGGTGCTGCCATGCTGGTCTTTGCTTCCTGTGTAAACAATCAATAGCATATTTTGAGTCATATTGTAAGATTATAAGCCTAAATCCTAATTGTATGATCAGTCTCGTTGTCTTGATTTCTACGGAGAGATCTTCCATAGTTTTCTTAAGTTCTTTCCTCATTATTCTTGTGTCTCTTGTCCCCTGAATATCTTGTTATTTCTAACTTTCCAAATGATCCAAAAGGCTGTTCCGGAGTGTTTGTTTTATTGCAGAAGACAATTTTTGTTCAAATCCTGATTCAAAATTCGAAAATTAGTTAAAGTGATGCAAAATTCAACAACACAATGCAGTATTTCTTTCAAAATGGAAATACTTCTTTTTTAACCTCAAGAAACCATGCAAAATTTTGTACCTTAAAATGACATTATTTGATTATAGCACCAACATGACATATGGGTGGAATGTATCAGTTAAACAATGTAGCTACGTGACAATGGGTACCTGAATCAGACAATGTTATATTTCAATAAGAAAAGCGACCTGAGACTCTAGCATTATGTAGAATCAAAATTGGACATGAAAGGTAGTTGAATACTTGAATCACCAGTTTTTTTAGTCTTGATATAAACGTAACTTGTGGCTCTGACTTTAAATTACTATACCAACAACGAAACAATTTCTTTGATAGTACAGATTACAACAATAGCTCACCGCCTGTTCTCTAGCAAAGAGAGAAAGGGTGCAGGCACAGAAAGAACAAGCAAAGCCAATATATGACTGTGGTACCCTTGGATAAATTACCAACTTACAACTGTGATTGCATACAATACAATTGACTACATTTCCCAGAGACGCTGACTGACTATAAAAATCAAGAGCAAAACAAGAACCTGATTCAAAATTGTATGACTAACGAGTTTATTTACTTTCTTCTGTAATAGCAGAAGACATAGTTTGCTCAGTCCCACTATTAGAGGTCTTTGATTCGATGTATCCACGTGCTACGTCTAGCATCATATCCACCTCTTTCTTGTACTGCAAAGTTTTGTGATTATGTTTAGAACACATTCATTCTTGTATTATTATGCATCAAATGTAAATTAACAGTTTTACAAAACGAGAGTTTAGTTAAATAACGTTTGATCAGGAACACCATATACCTCATTGATAGCACCTGATTTGATCTTCGATTGCATTACACACCATTTTTTGAAATGTGCACCTGCGTAGATTATGAAAATTGAGGAGTTACATAAGTGATTGCCCAAAACAAAGGAAGGGACTAGATCCAACTTCTAAGGAAAGTCTATTGATCATTTCCTTGTTTTTTCCAACTTGTGCAAAAGGCCATCATATGTTATAAGTATGAAAAGAAAGAAGGAACCAATATTAACAGAAAGAACTATGTTGTCATGAATCATCGGTTCAATTGGTTACATAAATGTTAAATTGTCATGAGGAAACATCACAGACACTATCAGCAGCATACCGTAACTCATACATCAGTAAATATAAAAGGTAAGCACTTACCAACTTTTATATCAATAGAGCATGAAGACTCGGACCTTGCCTCCAATGACCATCTACAGTGGATCTGATTCAAAAGACACATAAATAAAGAAATGAAGTCAGATAAAAAGGCATAGAAATTTTAAAATGACTTTCCCAAGTTAACTTCTGATTCATTAAATTATCATGTGCGCACACACCTCGAAATATGACCCAAATGGGACGTCATGTGCCTGCTGTACAGTCTCAAACACCTAAGATGGAAATCAAGTATACAGTCAATATATATATATATCAATGCCAACTAAACCATAAGAAATTCAACTTTGTTAATGACCCACCAATTTTTTCTTATCTGGTGATAGAACAACGTGTTGCCACTCTGTCATTGCTGTATCTGGAGGACACATTGGACTGTTACATAAACCTCTAAAGGTAATTTCTCTGACTTGACCATCATATTCATCAGCGGCATGCCACTGACCTATCTGGAGCACAACAAGAGATGGGAAGTTATAATACCGATTTGAAGTATGAAAATCGAAAAGGCTACGACCCAAAGTTAATGTATTTTTCTCACAAGGCTGATAAAACTACATAATGAGCTCCTATTGAAGACACAGAAATAGTGAATTTCATTTCCAGTATGCATTTGATGGGTGCTCATCAAATTCAAACTAATATGGCAGAGCATTTTGAATGTAATCTACCACTCTCTGAACACATGCCATTTTGAGTAGAATTACAAATATAGATACAACTGAACTGATAACTAACAATTCTGTTTTTTTAATCGATCAGTATTTGATGGTCGAAGCAGTAAATATTATTTCACGGTTATGCTGTTAGTTATTCCTAGACTAAAGGGCCAAAGGCAGTTGCTGTTACTTATGCTGTTCAGGATTCAGGTTAGAAAGATGACCTCGTAGCCATTGTTGTTTCCAAATACCAGGGCAATGCTATGCAGATTTGTTTTCTGTTTTATTTGGACGGGATAGCCAATAAATTTCTTGCATTGAGAGGAAAAAGTAGAACTGGTATGGATCTTTGGCCAGTTTGGCGAACCTAATATATAATTTAGGCAACAGAATTTTTAGCTAACTCGACTAAGAACTCACACGAAGCATGAGTTGACCCCAAATTCAAACTTAAATTCCAGGATAAATATTATAATAAATGTCATCAAAAGCATAATGATTTTCGATGGAAATTTCAATACATACCGCGAGTTCAGAATCCTTCCGCACAGCACGATACTCATTAGTGAAAGTTGATTCATCATCTAACAGAAACTTGAAAAAGTGCTCCACCGAACATGGAAAGACATCCTGCAAAATAAGTCGTAGCAAGAAGACAATAAAGCATCCAGTTAACTGTCAAACATGAGACTGAAGAATATACGAGGGTGCGTACATTGTATATGCCAGAAAGCACGTCCTCTTTAATGAACGGTTGAAATTTGTCTTTGGTAGCAATTTTTTCAGCAGAAAACTCGCTGTGCCTTTTGCTGCTGATTCTAATAGAGCTACTATGTGCGCGCAAATCTGACTGTTCCTTCTCCTGTACGCATAGAAGACAATAAATAGACACATTATGGCAAGATTCCAGAAAATAGACTATTGAAGATGAGAAGTATGCAATTACTCCCTCAGTTCTCTCAAATTCTTCTCGGGTTTCCAAGTTTGGTGTTCCATTACACAGTTCCCATGCCATTTTAGGAAATAACACTTAAATCATTTATCGTTATAATAAACAACTATTTACAACTTTATCACCAACTATCAATTTTCATTTCTTTTTATTGAATACTACCCCACTTACAACTTTTATTAATTTTTTTACTCTACTTTTCTTTATCCTATTGCATTTTTTTAAATGGGAAGGACCTGAGAGAACGGACGGAGTATATTCCAAAAAGAAACGGAAATTTCTAGGCCTGACAGTCTTATACCTTCTTCTCAGCTTCTAACATAGTCTGGTAGTTGTTGTCTGCACGTTGTAAGGCCCTCAGCGCATGATTTCGATTCCAGAAAGATGCAAATTTGTATCTAACTCGACCTGAAGAGAAATATAGGAAAGTGGCTTAATTCAAACATTGACCTACACAATATAACTCAAAGTAAAATGGATAATAACCAAATGCAAAGGCATTATACAAGCAAGGATTTCTAGTAATATATAGTATGCTATTATAACCTAAAGAGGCCCTGAAAATATGTCGACCGACGAAGAGAGAAGTCCAAAGAGAAAAACCGACAACTAACCATCAGGATTCCCCAAGGGAGGTACACCATGGCCTCCGGCACCCACTCGAAGAATAATTGTAATGGCTGGATTTATCACTGCATGCTGACTCCTCCTTATCTGGGATTGAGAGCCAGCAGATGGTTTCAATCTTTTCATTCTTCAAGATAAATCCTACCAGCAAGTAAAATGATAGCTTGTCAAGTAAAACAGAGAAGGCTTGTACCTCATCTATGTCTCCAAATGGGATGATTACCTGTCAAATGTAAATGAAAGAATAAAAAACATGAACTAGAATTACTTATTCTCCAAACTATAAGAACCCAAGTCTTGAGTATATTTCCATTTTCACCTATTATGTATTGTTGCTTTTCCACTCCACTTTTGGTGTTCTCATTTACTTAAGTAATAGTATATAGTCTTTGTTTTATTTGTAGCATCAGTCATATTGGTTACAACTTGTGATTAGTTTCAGATTTCATAATCATTGTGCACTTTTCTTCACGCAAGAGGTTTATTTTCCTTATGGTTCGTAATGTAGATTAGTGATCATCTCTATACTTGCTGTTAAAAAGGCTTGATTTCAGCGTAAATGATAAATTTATTATTATTGGAAATAGAGATGTGCATCTAAACTGCATGTAATGACGAAAATTGAAATACGCAGAAAGAACACATAAACAGCATTTACAAAAACGAGTTCACTGATGTTAACAGGAAATAGCCATGTGAGAATACATCAGAAACAAGGTCAATAATTTTAATTGTAATCATCATTAGTTAGTATTGCAAAGACCCCTTGACGAGGAATAATCACTTTCTATTTGGATTACCCAGTCCTTAGAACATTTGCAACAGTTTCCCTAATATGGACTTTTTGCACACCAAAATATGTACAATAATGTTAAAAAATCAGATTCCCTAACCTTATCATGCCCAGCCCAAAACAGTAGGAAACTCTATTCACATGACAAAATATATGCATGCATAAAACTTTTTAAGTGCATTACTATATTTAGTTATTATAGTTTCTAAAAATATAATCTATTAAATAGTAGGTTATGTGATATGGAATTTGATTGTAGTTGAACATTAATGAAATAATAAAATATAATAGGGAATGAGTTAAAACTCTGTTTAGGGAAATTTTATAGGGAAACTGCTGCAAATGCTCTCCAGGCACTAAAATATACTAAAACCTTTGCACTTGCAGGTAAATAAATCACGACAGATTGCTTCCAACAAGCTATAAAAGAGAACATCACAAATCAATGAAAAAGGTTCAAACTCTAACAATATTTTATACTCAGTATGAAAGAATGGCATATATTGAAAGATAGAATAAACATGAAAGCACAACTAATCATGAACGAACTAGAGGAATAAATAAACATAAACTCTGGTGAGAGATCAAGCGCAGATGAAACTACTAATAGAACATAACTTGGAGACAAAAACCAGATGATCACCTTCATTTGCTTAGAGAAAACATTAGAATGGAAGCATATGTGCCATGCTGACAGATACATCCTGCCATGATATAAAAATGATCGTTCAAGAGCGCATGAATAGCTATGTACAACAACCTGAAAAAAAATATATATGATCAGTATATCGAGAAATTATTAACACGGATCAAAAGTGCCAGCCTAAAGCATGACAAGGCATCCATATAAGCTTGAGAACTACACAGCTCAATAACACAATAGATATTATACCTCATCCGGTAGAAGATTGAATATTGTTTGAAGAGGCCCAGGTTTCTGATAAACAACTGTAGCTCCTTGTCTATCCAAAATCCTTCTCCGAGTATTAGCCCCAGCATACTCGTTCAAATTTCTGAAAAGGAATACATCGAAGCCAATCATGCACCTTAAACGCAAGACAATAACATCAACTGGAAGTTTTAGTAGCACTGTTAAGATAAAATTGCATCTCTAAGCAATGGAAAACCAGGCACTAATTGTGAGCTGCTGGAAGAATTAAAACAGAACCTACCAGCAAGCACAACTTAAAGGTCAGCAGATCGAACAAAAAGTTCAGTGGTCTACTATTGACTCAAACCTTTAGTTTTTTTTTTTTTTTTTAATTACTATTTCTTATTTCTTTTTGTTTTATCTTTTAATGGGTACTACTATTGACTCAAATTTAAGATATTGATTATAATAATTTAATAAGGCGAAAAATAGAAAGCAAAAAATGCAGGTATAGCTTCTTTTTCCTTTTTTTCCCTCATCAAACTAAATAATCCCATAACTCATTGAACAAATTTTCTTCAACCTGTGTTCAATTTCACAATTCTTGGCAAAGCTTGCAATTTGCTACATAGACAGGAAAGGAAAAAGCAGGCAAAACCAGCAACAATTAACAATGAAGAAAAACACGTACATCTGATAGACTTTCTGCATAACAACCTAGTCGCAATATAACATATATGAAACAACACTTTTCGCGCATAGACGGATAATGAAATGATACCTAGGAGAATTTACTCTGCGTCGGAGAGTTTGTATATGAAGACAGACCTGATAAACAGAAAAAGACATCTCAACTCCTTTGATTGGAAATAGAAATACTTCCAACAAAATTCATGGCACTATCAACTAGTTTTTTTCCTGTCGATGAATAAATCTCCAAGGAATTGTGCCCCTATACAAGAAATTACCTGCCCTGATGAACTATCCAATGTATGCCAAACAGCACCTGTTTGCCCTTCATTTTCAACAGGAATAGTCACCGAGCCAAGAACTGCACTTTTCCAAATTATATCCCAATCATATATTGTCACAATAATCTGCCCACACAACCAGGTATGAAAAGATTAGCGGGAACAAATAAATAAAATTATTAGGCTTAATGAAAAGATATAGTAGGCTCATTAGGCTTTGGTATGCATGTAATTCTTTTGATGCAGAGAAGATGAATTTCCACAGTTTGACCGACAAGATTATTAAAAAAAATGCCACAAGAAACAAAGTAAGGCTTCAAGAAGCAAAATAATGCTTCAAGATGGACTCAAACGTTACATCCTAGAACATGACATGATAATTAAAAACCATGATGCTCCTGTGTTCCAGGAAAGTTCTGTAACAGGTGCTTGAAGCACCACTTTTACAGGAATTATTTTTTCCATTCAGAATTGATAGATGAGAAGATGTTGTAAGAATGTTCAGAACTATATTGGGAAGGTGTTTAATGGGTTCCCAGGGCTCATCCAAGATTAGATTACTGGTTCCTCAGGTTCCCTGGATTTTAAATTCCGACAAAATTTCATGTTTCTTACCTGCATCACACATGTTTATATTAATCTACATTTCACCATTGCTACCAACATGGAATGATATAATTATGTGACACAACTAAGGCCACCAGAACTAGAAGTCTTCTCTCTGAGTTTTAATGGTTTACGTGCTCATGCAGCAGTAGAGCATGAAACACAGTACAGGGAACTTTCCAGTTCACTATAAATCCTATAGATTCACAGTGCATAGCATAAATATCAGATGATACGAGATACATCAACTAGTGTAGAGAAGAGAATTACATGTGAGTACCTCAATTTGAATCAACAAAATATCAATAAAATTAAATACTCTAGTAGGGTTATTTTAAAACTGAAACCTATGTCAGTAGAGATACAACTGCTTCTACCCTTCAGAAATGTATGTAATTAACTACCTTCACAGGGAGCTCCTCGGCAGAAAAATTGAACTCCTCCCCCCACATGGGATTCCTTGAGCCAGGTATCATAGAACTACAACAGAAATAGATCAATTTAACACATTTTTATTTGCACAAAAGCACTGCTAAGCTACACAAGGGCAGTACAATAAAATACACACAAATATTAAAACACGGTGCATCCCTATAATGCTTCCAAACTCTACATGACATATGAAAACAAAACCGACACACAAGGATACATCAAAGTTCCAAAAATCAAGATATGACGTGTCAATAGCACATCAATGTTCTTTCATTTTTTATAAATTAACCAAAAGGCGAGATGAGATTCTCTAACGTTTGTCTCCAACATCAAATAATCAAGGAAAAGACCGCAGTTCTGCAGCCTCTACTCTCTAATATTCAAACCAAAGAAACAGTTCTACAACTGTATCTCTGTATTGGAAAGCAGAAACGGGCACTATTTCATTAGAAATTGTGCATGGAGTTCCTTGGCTGTAAGTACAAGATAGGGATCAATACTTCCTCGAGACCAATATTTAAAAAGAAAAGAAGGGATAAAGGAAAACATACAAAAATCATTTGCTGTGTACAACTACATCACTAAATTTCCTGCAGGTCATAAATGCCAATGGCCAAACATCCTGATTTCTGTGAAGCAAACTCTATCTTCTCAATTAAAATGGAAACCAAATTCTAAGCCTTCTAATGTGTTTGAGTAAGTCTTATGAAAATCGATCTTTCCTAAACATTAGGAAAATCAACATTTTAATAAGTATAAAGTAGGGGAGTGTATTCAACACTTGGGTAGAAAGGGTATTGATTTTCCTAATGTGTAGGAAAAGCTGATTTTCCTAAGACTTTACCAATGTGTTTTACTGGTGTACGTTGGTGTTCTCTACATGAATACTGAAAAGTTTCCAAAGAACATAATATCACTTCTAAACCATGTAAACACTAAACAGTAGTCGGAAGTTGATTTATCCATATCCAGTGGATACAGCGGACCATTTAAGGTTTTAAAAAATGGTGTTGTTAGTAAACAAATCCTAGTAATGATTGCCCCAATGACCAGAAGGGAAACAAAGAGGCTACATCCAGACTGACCAACATTCAGATTCATCGGAAAAAGGAAAAAAAAAAAGGCGTGTGACATAAAATAGTATCCCTTCTATGATGCATGTACCCTAAACAATTTTATGATGCTGGTTGCCTAAACAAGAAGAAATTACCTGAACCGTTTCTCTTGACCACAGGTAATGATTGCATAAGGATCAGATGTGCCATTCAAGTTTGCCCCAATAAGATTCTTTGCAGCCAACAGCTCCACCTGCAGGTGAAGGTCAAAACGGTGCAAAGATTGCATCCATCCTGGATTAGTTCAAGCACCATCATAGTACAAAGGTGACGCATAGTGTTGGAAGATAAATTACCTTGATAAAGTACGCAGAATCAGCTTGAGGATCCCCTTTGAACTGACCTATCTACAAAAGAAGTGTACAACTGCATGTCAAGCAAGTGGGAAATTACTCCGGGGAACCTACTGTAGGTGAACTAGATAAGATTAACTTTGTTGTGCGTATGTGTGTGTGTTGGGGGGGAGGGGGGAATCCAAAATATACATGTAATAAGTTAACTATAAGCCAAAGATACAGATCGAAATGGCAGTGAGCAAATGTGTTGGAACATTCCAACCTGGAATAAGTTAATTCAAATACGAGTCAAAACTTGTCATCAGTCTTCTTACAGCATGCAATACATTCACTTTTAATTATTTATTTATTTATTTTTCAGTAATTATATAACAAACCTAGCATCTCCCTAGATTGAGGTTCAATTGATTGGTTATATACACACACTTTTATTTTAACAACTGAACAAAATCCAAACAGAAAAAAAGATAGTTGTATCACATTCACTTCGTATGGAAAAAATCTTGTAACTACAGAAAGTAGTACCAATAGAGTAAGTTAATGAAAATGAAAATTCTGCTTAATTCTCAATGATATCCATATTAGAACTTACATTGCAAGTTGCAAATGTAATTGGAAAACAATGCACTTGTATTCTCTACCCAATTCTTTATTTCTGTTTATTCGTCTCAATAAAATTTAAGCCAGACATATTTTTCAAATTTCATATCACAGAACAGCAAACAAACTAAATCACAACCAAACACGAGAAGTAGCATTCAAAGCACCCAGACTCATTATCCATCATAATACCCAATGGGAAAAGTCTATGAGAAGCAACATATCAGTCAATTAAAATGATTAAAAGATCACCATCACAAAAAGAACAGGCTGCCAATTGATATATGCAGGAAACATTTGTTGCCCTTTCACAACTAATCACATGCAAAACTAATTACAGCTCTCAGAACTCTAGTCAAATGCAGTACAGAGACACTAATTAACTGACAGTAAAAAGGTATTGCAAAAAGTAAGACATATATATGAATTGATATCAAATTGAACTTTCTGGAATCACCAAAATAATAAAATAAATTAATTAATTAAAGCAATCTAAATTAAATTGAATAGGTAAAAGCACAAAAATGACCTTGTCACGATCATCAGTCAAATCCGAAGCGTCGGCATCAGAAAACTGGCGATCATGAGCAAGTCCAGAAGCGGAGAAGAACCAGTAGGCGACGACGACAAAAGCGACGGAGGCGAGGGTGACCTGCACCTCCCACCAGGAGGGAATAAGCAAGTGAATCGCCGTCTCGGCGAGGGACATCTGTGTGGAATTGCAGGAGGCTTTTACGAGGGCAGGGGAAATCCAGTGAAGGATCGAGAATGTGGAGAATTTAGGAGAATCGAAAGTCATGAGACGGTGGTCACTGTGTGCTTGGAAGTGATGGAGGATAGTATCTCTGTGTGTGCATGATATGGACCGTGATGGTGGTGGTGATGGTTTTCTATATAGTCGGAGAAGGAAGAGAATTTGTCAAAAGGGTGGAAATATTGGAATGCTGGGAAATGGAAGAAGAAAACGAGGCTGATGATGAAAAGTACACAACTTTTCTTTTGTCTTTTATGTAATGGAAATACTAATTTATTAGTCTTGGTCAATTACTTTAATTAAAAATTAAATTTGGATTATCGGTATCTCTTTACTTTCCTTTTTTCTTTTCCTTTTTCCATCAATATTACAAATTAATCCAATTCGTATGCGGTATTAAAATGCCCACTGAAATCATGTTATTTTCGTCTGAAGAAATGTCATCAGTTGAGAATAGATTATACGGACGTATTGTCCTCAACGTCTTTGTAGCGGTGGGTATAGAGGTGGAATGTGTTTCTCTCAATGGCACCATTCCATGTTCCATTATTATAGACAACTTCTGAATCCATCCCGACAAGTATCTTTTATTCCATGCGAAGTTAAGGTCTTTACGGAGTGTCAGAAGTTCTGTCACATTCACTGAAATATTGTGTATTCTGTTGTAAAAAGCAAACACCTAAAGTTCATTTCTCATCCTACGATTAAGATACCCGGACCCAATAGATGCATCGCCGGTGTCAACCAAGAAGCTTGCAATAGTGTTCATCTTGACACAACTCTACAAGAAATGTTCAGAGCCGAGGCACTTTTAAAGGCGACCAATGGCGGCGCAAACTTTTCCGGTGGTTGCTAATGGTAATAGGTGCTAGGGCCTTTTCACATCTGTAATTTTCTGAAGAGTTAAGAGAGAAACAATACAAAAAAAAAATGTTTCTAGCGACGGATTTTATCCGTCACTAAGGAACTTAGCGACGGATAAATACGGCGTCGCTATATTTTCCGTCTCTATCCCTTTAGCGACGGATACTATCCGTCGCTAAAATTAGCGACGAATATTAGCGACGGATGACCATTTAAGAGGGTTGACCGTCCACTAGACGATCGTGCGACGAATAGATTTATCCGTCGCTACAATTAGCGACGGATAGATCAATTCGTCTCTAATACTTTAGAGACGAATAGATCTATCGGTCTTTAAATTTAGCGACGGGTAAATCTTTTCGTCGCATGATCAGTTAGTGGGCGGTCAACATTTAGCGACGGATAAATCTAGTCGTCTCTAGCTTTTAGAGGCCGTTGACTTTGTCAGCGGTTGACAAAGTCAACATTTAGCGACGGATAGCCTATCGGTCGCTAATTTTTATTTTTATTTTGCATGTGATTAAATGTTCACAGCTTGTTTAATACTAATAGAGGTACTAAACAAAATTATAAAGCTAGTAATAATAACCAAAATATTATAAAAAATGCGAATTTATAAAATTTACGATAAATGTTCTCGAATTCATAGAAAAAAAGCGAATTCAAATAACTAGTAGTGTTCTCGAATAATGTACGAAAAACATAAACAACATCCCAAAACACATAAAAAAACGTCCTAAAAAGTGATCCCTAACTACCACCCGCACCAGAACCGCTCCCACTCGCACCAGAACCGCTCGCACCCGCACCAGAACCGAACCCCTCGAAAATAGCTCCCTCAGCAAATGGATCGACGCCGATGTTGACCTGCTCCAAGACCTTCTTGAGCACCCAACTCTACTTCTCGAACTAAGATGCGAGAGTCTGCTGCGACTGTCGAAGAACAACATTCTCGGCCTCCACCACAGAGAGCCGAGTCTGAGTACTGGTGGGCATCGTCGCAGGTGTGCCACGGATAGCAGAAGATGCTATAGAACGTCCCAAGTTCCCCAATCCGTACACCACACCCTTCTCATTAGAAAGGTTCACATCGAGGAAGATCTTGTTATCCTCCTCTATGGTAAGATCACGAGCAACCTCTAGCTCTAGCCTTGTCGTTGCACACAACATATCCACATCCTCCTGCAAGTTGTTAAGTGATAGATAAATTAATATTATTGAGAGTTGGCCTAATTTGCAACAATTCACTAAAGTAAACGAGTATGTGCTTACAACAATCTTCTCAGATCTCTTGCAGACCCACTTGCCACCCTTGTGCTTGGCATCTCTCGGTGAAGCTCTAGTTCAGGTCTCTGTCCTAATCCAATTTCACCCGTGTATGTAAACATTACACACATAAAGGAAGACAAGACCAACCTCAAGCAAGCGGCACCATTCCTGCCGGTCAGCTGCAAAAAAATGATGGGGAGTAAGACTATGTGACAAGATAAAATACTCCAGCAACATGGATAACATGGATAACAGAGTAGATGCACTAATTAATTTTGTCTAAGGGTCTAAAGTATACTTTCTTTTAGAATGGCTAAACAAGAAATTCAATGACATGGAATCCATTTTACTGCTATGCTTGCTTCAAAAGTTCATTTCCTGGCAATAATATATAGTATATACTCCATACTTTCAAAATTAGTCAGATTACTACTCCGCTTCTTACTCGACCAAAAATCTTAGCAAAAATGAATCGAACTGTCAAATCACATCTACATTAACTGATCATAACATAACAATAGCTTAATACAATCGTATTGAGCCTAAATCAGTCAGAATTAATGCGAAGCTCATCTTACTTGTTGGGGTTAATTGCAGTTTTGGTCCCCTATCTCCGGGTCCCTTGCAACTTTGGTCCTATACATTGGAGATACGGTCCTCAAATTCAAATACGTATCCAAATTTTTGCGATTTTGGTCCTCAAAGCTTAGTTGTCAAT
>JAQRGC011973346.1:0-10336 GCA_028659135.1 Plantago lanceolata
TAAATAGGAAAAATAATATAAAAAAGGGTCATTTACATCTGGACCCCCTATTAGATGTTCCAATTACATCTAGGTCCCCCTTAGATCAAACTTCACATCTGACTGCCTTGTTATATACTTTTAATTACATATAGGTCCACGACCTCGACTTTCTGCGAACTAAAACCTGGAAAAGTCATTTTTGTCCCTCGTGCAATATTGGAATCTGAAAATTGCCAAACGGCTTAATCACACGTGCAGGTCACATGTGGACCTATTTGTAATTGATTTTAGAAATTTTGGGGAGTTAATTTTTCAAAAATATAGCCGTTAGGAACAGTAATATTGGCCTATATATACCCCATTTTTCACCATTTTACACCATTTTATACCTTCCTTTCCATTATTTTTCACTACATCTTCATACTTACAGTATTTTAGGGTACCGGTAATGAGTTTTGCAGGTTTTTCACGTCCAATATGCAAGGGTTCAAATAGCCGAAAGCGTACGAAACTAGCGGTGCATACGTCTACGGAAAAAAATTACGGAAGATATTATTGGCAATGTGACAATCATGGATGGTCTGAATGGGCGAGTGAGGAAGAAAAAATGGAACATCATGAACGAGAAGAGTTTATGGAAGCCAAACTGCTCAATGTATTTGCTATGCCAAGACATGGGCAATCAAGTGGAGATGGAGAAGCATTGCACAATTCAGATCAAGACACACAACAAATGAAGAAGGCAGAAGCAATGCACAATTCAAATAAACACACACAGCAAATGAAGAAGGCAGAAGCAATGCAAGAGTCAACTGAACACCACGGGCAAAGGAAAAATGGAGCTGCAAAAGTCATGAGAAAGCAGCAACCTGTTGAAGACAAGTATAGATTAATAAAGCAACTCATTGCCATCAACCTGTTGTTGTGTGCTATGTACCTGTTTGTGAACATTTTTCAATCATTCAAGTAGTAGAAAAGCTGAGAATTGCATTGCATTCAAAGGATATGTCTGAATACAAATTGAGTACTTCCATAGTCCAATTTATCAAAACAAATAGCATCACAATTCAAAGTACTTGTGCAGAAAAGTAACAACTTTGCACTGTCAAAGTTGATCCAAAAGAAGAGTCATAGTGCATAGTAATAAACAGAATAAGAACCATCTAAAATAAGCTAGAACCAAGAAGTAAAGCCCCTTCCCCTGCCTCCTCTTGCACTTGTGCTACCTCCAGTTGAACTTGTGCCAGCTCTGCCATTACTTCCTCTTCCTCTACCCCTTGCAGCAGATCTTCCCCTTCCCCTGCCTGTTGCCCCCTGATTTGAAGTCTACATCCAAAACACACAGAAATCAAGCAAAATTCCATTATGCCTTAAGTACTTATAAAACCAATCCCAAATTCAACAATAATCACCATAATTGAACAAACATCCACCATAATTCAACAATACCATAATTGAACAAACATCCCCCATAATTCAACAAAAATCCACAAAAATCTAACAAAAAATACCATCATGCTATATACTATCTGATATGTCACAAGGCAACATGCCTTCATTGATACTTTACTAGTTAAGAAAAACAAGATTACTCACATTAGTTGCAACTGGTTCTTCCTGAGTAGGTTGAGTAGCTTGTGGAGGCCCTTCAGGAGGTGGTACATGGACTTCTGGCTCCTGGTCAGCACTCTTATTCTGCCTCTTCCTCTAACAATACCAACAAGTCAAGTTACATATCATTCAATACAGCAAACAAATGCATGCTACTAGTAAAAGGAAAGAACATACCTTCTCAGGGAAATTCCTACAGTTGTGGACTTTATTTCCACATTCACTACACTTGGGAGGTCTTCTAGTCTTCTCAACTGGCACTTTGGGTTTGGAAGTTCTACCACCTTCATATGGATGTCTGATTCTGGTAACATGTGGCCTCCCACGCTTTTTCTTCACATCAGGGGGTGAACACTCATCTTCAGTGAGGTTAGTGGGCCAGAAATGGTGGTGTGGAATTGGATGAATGACCATGTCATATGCTCTCTTATAGGCAGCAGTGGTGTGAAATTCACTCACATAGTTAATTGCCTCATCTCTTAAGTGATCAATCACTACAAATGCATGCCTACATGGCAGCCCACTCAAGTCCCACCTATTGCAGTTACAAGATCTAGCAACCATATCAACAACAAAAGTGTAGTTCATGTCTTCAATCTCATAAATAGGTGGTATCTCAGTTTGGAGCCTCAACACCCTAGACTGCTCATGTAACGCCCCATAAATTCCGTGAGCTTAAAGGGATTGAAAACGCTACTCATACCAACAAGGTGCACCTTTCTTTTCGAAAATCCACCTAGAAGTACTCCAAAGTTAATCGTGCTTGCTCTGGAGCAATTCTAGTATGGGTGACCATCTGGGAAGTTCCCGGAGCGCGTACGAGTGAGGACAAAGTGCGCAGATTAGAACCCGTGTTGGTTTGTGGGGCCAGCATATCATCCCGGACAGCCGTCCAGGAGTAACCTCGCCGGCCCATTGGGCCTGGTCTCGGCCCATTATTCGGTCGGGTTGTTACAGCTCACAAGTTTCATTTATCTTCTTGAGGACTCTAGGCATCATTTCAGTAGTGCATCTTTCACCTTTTTTCCTCCTTACAGTTATTCTTTGCATAACTTGAGTTCTCAATCCCTAAAACACATTACAATCTGAGTTAGAACCAACATGGATAGTTTGTACCTCCATTATGTTAAGTACAGAGTAACCCCTAACAGGTTCCACCCAAGCATTGTAACATTCACTCAAGTTATTTGTGCAGTGATCTATCTTTGGAGTTGCATCAAAGGCATGTCTTGCCCAAAATGCAACAGGGATTGCCATTAAGTACTCATAGGCCAACTGATTTGCAGTCTTGATCTTTTCCATGGCTTTGTTGAAGCCATATGCAGTGTATGCAGTAGAAGCTTGCAAGTAATGCTTCCTCAACAACATGCCACTCCACTTGATCTTGAAGTTATCATATATGTGTTTAGAACACTTCCTATTGATAACATGTGGAGCTTTTGCTTCAATAACCTCAACCAGTCCCTGCATAAACAATAAAACATGATGGAGTATTATAAATGACTGTAAAATAATAATCAACATGTAATTAGAGAGTTAGTTAAGTAATATTTAGCTTTTGTTTGTCTGCCATAAAATGCCAATGTTTGATGGCTTCAAATGGACCTATGAACATGTCCAAGCAGTGGAGAAAGAAACCCCAGGAATCAGAGTTCTCAGACTCTACAATGGCCCAAGCAACAGGAAATAGACCACAGTTGGCATCAGTGGCAACTGCACTAAGCAATACTCCTCCAAATCTGCCCCTAAGGTGACACCCATCAAAGAAAAGAAATGGGCTACACCCATTCATGAAACCTCTCTTAAGACCATCCAGTCCACAAAAATTCTCTTGAAAGCTGGGGCTCTGTCAATCAAAGGTGTAACTGAAAGCTCACACACTGAACCTGTAACATCCCATATTTTTTGTTTATTTTAAATTAATTAATTAATTACCTGAATAATTTAAATTATTTGGTGAATTAATTATTTGATTCTTCCTGCGTGATTTAATTCGAATTCCAAAAGCTTTTTAACTAGTGGATCGAGAGCAATTATCAATTAAGGACTAGTTAGTTTGCAAGACTGAAATCTTAACCAACATTTCGATCCATATTCAAAGCCCAATTGTTAGTCTTAGTCCATTATAGTGGTCAAAGCCCATTCTTGGTCAAAAACCCTACTCACAACCAATCAAAAAAAAAAAAAAATCAAGCTCCCACCCAATCTCTCTTCCTCACGCAGCCTCACCCAACTTCATCTTCTTCCTCATTGCAACATAGAAACCGGTAGAGAGATAGAAAAGAAACCACCACTGTCGCCTTCCGTCTCCACCATCTCAGAAACGCCACCACCATCTCCTCCTTCATTGTCGATGTTGTCGCCATTGCTGCTGCTGCCGCTGTTTGCTGTTGCTGCTGCTGTGTTTCCAGCCATTGGCCTGCCGCCTGTGCTGTTTTGTTCTGCCGGGATCTGTTCTTCTCAGCCGCGCCTTTTCCCGCAGCTCTCTGCCGCCATTCGCCTCGCCACTGCTCGGGTATGCAGTGTCTGTCCGGCTCCGATATGTTTACTGCCTCCTTTCCCGTCATGTTTCGGTGACCGGTGAGTGAATCCCCTCTCAATCTGCATCTCTTTTAAATGCAGTCTTGTTCGATTCGATCTTGACACTCCCTTCCTTGAATTGCAGCCCTGCCTTTGTTCCCGTTAGGTGAGATTCTTTATTCTTTTAAATTTCCATTTTCGTTTGCTGTTCTTTCGAACTGCCTTGGCTGCCATGGAACTGAACTGAATCAGAGCTCTCAGAAAAGGAGGGAAAGTTCAAATATGGAAGTGGTGGGAACAAACGAACTAGACACGAATCAAGAGCAAGTCGCAGCTGAACATGAGAGTGTGAAGGAACAGAGCAGTGCACATGCTGCACTGGAAAAACAGTGGAAGTACGATTTGTCTCTGCAGATAGAAGAATCAAAAAGAGTGACAGTTGTAGATGAAAATCCACCTTAAGGGCATCAGATAGAGTTCTCCGTACATCATATTCCAGGGTAGATTATTCTTTATATTAGCAAGTAGGTAGGATTTGTATCTATAAATACAAGTAGTCTAGGGTTCATGTAAATAACACTGCAGCTCAATTGAGCAAAGAAAATACAAGAAAATTCTCCATATTGTTCCATGTTTTCGATTGCATACTCTGAGATGGTATCTAGAGCATAGGTTTACAGATCTCTGTTCTTCTAGTTTATTACTTTGTTGTAGCGTTCAAAGTTTCATTTTTTATTTCTCTGCTGAGTTGATAGTAAGATCACATGCAGATTTTCTTTCTTTACGCAAAATTCACTTGAAGAAATGTCTGATTCAGATGAGAATGTTGCTAAAACAGCTGAGAAAGCACTCAAGGAAGCCAAGATGGCTGAGTTGCTAGAGCTGAAAAGCAAAGAGGACAAGGGAAGCAGTTCATCTCTCAATGATGTTCTTGTTTCGACTTTGGCTCTTACAGATCCGTATCATCCATAGTATTTGCACCCAAATGATAATGTTGGCACTGTTAAGCTAGATATTACTCTTGATGGGAACAATTATCATGAGTGGAAAAGGATGATTACACTTCAATTGGCAGGAAAGAACAAGATGGGTTTTGTTGATGGCTCGCTTGAACAACGAGATGCTGCAGATCCTTTGTTCTTGTCTTGGGTGAGATGCAACAACTTGGTTCTCACTTGGATACTCTACTCTCTTAGCAAGGAAATTGCGTACTCTGTGAGGTATGAGAACACAGCAAGAGCTGCGTGGGACAAGTTGGCGGTTCAGTACTCGGATCCAGGCATCATGAACATCTACACCATTAGGCACAATCTCAGCAAGTTGGTTCAAGGACAGAGCACTGTGAAGGCGTATTACAACAAGCTCACAGGTTTTCTTGCATAGTTAAGGAATTTCATGCCAGGAGTATGGTGTACTTGTGGAAAGTCTGGATGCAAGCCACTGCATGATTTGGCAGCTGCAAGTGAAGTTGATGCAGTGATTGACTTCCTTATGGGTTTGATAGATGATTATCACAGCATAAGGACTCAAGTGTTGGCCATGGATGTGACTCCACCACTGGACAAGGTCTGCAAAATGGTGATGCAGGAAGAGGCACAGAAAAATGTTGTGAAGAATCAGTACCAGTCATCTATTGAAGCTCACTCTGCTGCCATGATGATTGGAAACAAGAGAAAAGTGGACAAGAGTAGTCTGTACTGCTCAAAATGCAGAAAGGTGGGTCATACTACAGAGAATTGCATGATATGCTCCTACTGTCACAAACCCGGACATCTGGTGCACAACTCCTATAGGAAACATGGCTTCCCAGCTGATTACAAGTCGCCAAGAAACAATGAGAGGGGAAGGAACTATCAGCAGAACAACTCAAGTGTTGCCATGATAACAGATGGAAGGCCAGAACCAGAGCTTACGAAGGAACAACTCAGCCAGATCATGAAGATCATAAACCCAGCCAGAATCAACGCCTTTGGAACCATGTTTGGTGCAAGATCATCTGCATATGTGCCTATGGAGGACATCCAATTTGCAGGTACATTCTTATTCGAAAAATTCTCAAAGAATTCTGATATTTGGTTACTAGATAGTGGTGCCTCAGATCATGTTGTTCATGATAATACCCTGTTTACTAGTAATGTTGAACAAGTTTTCTCCACGGTGCAATTACCAAATGGAGAGAAATTGGAAGTAACACATATTGGAAGCATAAAAATCAATAAATATATAACACTTAAGAAGGTCTTATGCGTTCCAAATTTCAAAATCAATTTGATTTCTGTAAGCAAGCTAGTAACAGAAAATGATGTTCAAGTCCTGTTTACTAAAGAAACTTGCATGTTGCAGATTCACTCCTCATTGATCCCGATTGGAAGGATCAGGACTAGAGATGGGATATACTACTTGGATTTCTGTTCTGCTTCTACATATCATCTGAACTCTCACTGCAGTCAACTTAATAAGGATTTATGGAATTTCAGATTTGGCCATATTCTAAATGAAAGACTCAAGATCATTGAGCAATTTTCCCCTTTAGTTAAGAGCACAGAGTAATCATTTTGTGATGTATGTAAGAGAGCAAAACAGAAGAAATGTTATTTTGATATCAATGTATCTACTTTTATTCCTAATGTTTTTTATCTTATTCATTGTGATATTTGGGGTCCCTTCTCACAAAACTCTCTACAAGGTCATAGATTCTTTCTTACCATTGTTGATGATTGCTCTAGAATGACTTGGGTAATCTTAATGAAAACAAAAGGAGAAGTAAAGAACATTTTGCCTAGTTTTGTAAGAATGGTCATGACACAGTTTGAAGTGTCTGTGAAAAGAATCAGAACAGATAATGGAGTTGAATTTCTTATTCCAGAGATGTATGACAAGTATGGTATAGTTCATCAACGAACTTGTGTATACACTCCTCAGCAGAATGGAGTAGTAGAAAGAAAGCATCAAACTTTGTTAAACATGGCTAGATCTTTGATGTTTCAAGCATATCTCCCATTGAAATTTTGGGGAGATGCAGTGATGACAGCAACATACCTAGTAAATAGAGTTCCATCAATAATTCTGAAAAACAAAACACCTTATGAGATTTTGTTCAAACAAACACCAACACTCAAACATATTAGAGTTTTTGGTTGTTTGGCATATGGAAGTTGCATCAGAGAATTAGGACATAAGTTCATTCCTATGTCTAGAAAGTCCATTTTTATTGGTTATCCCGCAAACATTAAAGGATACAAGTTGTATGATCTGGAAACGAGACAAATATATGTTTCCAGAGATGTCACCTTTGTGGAAAGTGAATTTCCATACAAAGGCAAAGAACTGGCAGTAACAGAAAGAGATACAGTTCAAGTTTCTGTAGAAAATGATTACTTTACTACAGATAACATAAGTGCTCCTATAAAAGAGGGGCATATTACACAAACTACTGAAAGAAACAGTGAAGTCATGCAGGAAACTGAGCAGCACATTTCAAAGATCAGTGAAGCAGATTCCACTGCAACTCAAGATGAAAATCTGGATACCACAAAGGAAGTGGAAATTAATGAAGAAGAAGAAGAAGGTCAATGTAACATCCCGAAATTTTATTCCTTTATTTATTTATTAATTAATTACCTGGATAATTTATTTTATTGGGTGAATTAATTATTCAATCTTTCCCTCGTATTTGAATTCAAATTTCGAAAGCTTACCTAGTGGATCGTTAGTATTTATCGTTTCGGACTAATTTTGCAAGACCAAATTCAATCCATCAATTTGATCTAATAACTGAGCCGAACTCTTAGCCTTTAGCCCATTAGTAGTCAAAGCCCATACCTTGGTCAAACCCTATTTTTTATTCACAACCAAACAAACCACTCCACTTCATCTTCTCTTTTTATTTCTGCAACCAACCGAGGGAGGAAGAAAGAGAGGAAAGCTTCATCTTGTTTCTCTTCTTCATCTTCATCAATCCATCAATCACCATTGTTGTTTATTCTTCTCCTTCATCTCACCATCACCGCACATCATCAAACACCACCACCGCTCCATTACTCCCGTCTCTACTGCCACCCATCCTTGTCGCCGCTGCCCTGTTGTCCAGTTCCGTTCGCCACCGATCTGTACCACTGCTGCCGCCGCGATTCTGTCTGATCGTCGCATGTTCTGCATCAGATCAGAAGCTTCAGTCCGCCACCGGTTCTGTCCCATTCCGGTGCTCCAGAGCTGTCATTTTCGCCACTATTTGCAGCTGCTGCTTCCTCCATCTCTGCCCGCTTTTCCTCCGCCCGCTTTTCCTCCGCCTCTGCCGCCGGTTTTCTGCACTGCTGTTGCGGTTCTGTTCATCGCCGATGATTTCCTGCTGCCCGAATTCCGCTCTATTTGCTGCTGCTGTCGTGGTTCTGCTCCAGTTCTGTCGCCACTGCTCCGAACCCGTCTGTGTTGGTTTCTCGGTGAGTTAACTTTCTCCTTCTTTATGCACTTTCTTGTGCGGTGCAGTTCACGCAGACTCAAGAACCAATCTTGATTTGTTTCGTTTCTTCCCCTTGCAGTTCTGCCTTGCGAATTGATCCGGTTAGGTGAGTTTTATCTCTCTTTTTATCTTCTCCTCTGTTCATTCTTCCTCAGCTGCCTTAAGAAAAAATTGGGACTGGATTTACTTTGGGGGCGTAGCCTTTGGTTTGTTTCGAATTGTTAGTTGTTTGTGGTTTGGAACCGAGTAAAGATGTGCGTATGTTGATGATTCGAACTGGATTTGTGACTATGACTAAGTGAATTCTGGATGACAGTAGTAATGTAGTTGTAATTCCTATGCATGAAACTGAAACCGAAATTGGACTTGGATGTGATAATGAAGACTTGAGGGACTAAATTGTAAATTGTGACTTGAGGGTGAAGTAGTAATTTCTGCATGACCTGGACTGTTGACTTTCGTGGACTGTTATGATATTCTGTGATTTATTGAGACGTTGTTTGATTTTGAAAACCGAAAGACTATTATGTGATATGAACCGAAAGGGTAAAATTGTAATTTCACTTGTGACCTAGACTGTCGTTGATATAACCGGAGCTTTGTGGACTGAATAGAAGCATGTTAGGAGTTTGAACTTGTCCTGTGATTTACGAACTTGTGAATGTTTTGGTAATTTCTGAAGGCTAGGGGTAAAATAGTAGTTTCACTTAGAACCCGAACTATGTGACGTTTATGGACTGATGTGTTGATTTGTGAACTATTGAGATGTTGTGTGGTCCTGAAAACCGAAAGACTATGTTATGTACCGGAAGGGTAAAACTGTAATTTCACTTTGACCGAGACTGAACTGAATTGACTGTATCTGAACCGTATTGAACTGTACTGTACATGACTTACCTAAAAACCGAACTGAACTCTGTACCTTGTTATGTCTATGTGCTGAATGTGGTTCTGAAAAGTGTTTATTTAGTTTACTTTATGCAAGTTAGTAACAAGTTTAAGGCTAGATGGAATGGTTGAGTCTTTGGTTTGTAACCTTGATGTCTTGAGTTCAACACCCTTTAGGACACCCTTTCTTCTTCTTCTTCTTCTTCTTCTTTCTTTTCTTTTCTTGGTCTTGTCCACTCTAGGTAGTGACACGTGGTTATTTCTAGGTTCCGAGTCACCGTTGCTTCATAATTGCTTTTCACCGTGCTAAGTCCATCCCCTTTGTCAAGGTGAGTGTTCGTTTATAAACCTTTTATTTTACTGCAAGGAAGGTTATCATATGCATTACATATATAGATATTATGATAGGTTTTGATTTCGCTATGACTGTTTTGCCCTAAGTATGGCATTTACTGTTACTGTACCTTTTCAACTGCATTGAAATATTCCAAGTTATTGCACCGTTACTGAACTGCTTTTAAATTGTTTTTGGACTGTCATTGAACTGTTTTGAACCACTTTTGAACCGTTACTGAACTGTTACCGAACTGTTACCGAACCGTTACTGAACGAACTGTTACCGAACCGTTACAGAACCGTTACTGAACTGTTACCGAACTGTTACTGAATTGTTACCGTTACTATTGACCGGTCGATTAGGTTAGACTGTTATGTAGGCTTGGGTAGTGATGACTATCGAGATATATAATGGCTAGCTTAGTCTATTCCCAACTAGATGCGATGCAAGGTCTGAGTTTGGGTCGTAGAGGCATACCACCCTCGATGTACACGAGGTATTGACTGTCCGGATTCGCTATCTGGAGGGAGTTACAAGGG
>JAQRGC011974279.1:0-14566 GCA_028659135.1 Plantago lanceolata
AAAAAAAAAAAGAAACAGATAAGGGAAATGCTAAATACCTGGAACTTGTACAAATAATTAAAATGCTTATGAGTTTCACAGTAGAGGCAGATGCGGGCAACTGCTGCAGCAGTATGTTGAGCCACCAATTGATCCTCTGGTACTGATAACCTAGATGATATCACTTCCTCTAGGACACTCATGGCACCATAACCAATACAAAGGTCACATAAATCGTCAATTGTTCCATATTCAGTGACCAAAGGATCTGGTCTTTGAGGAGAAGAAGATGAAGTAACCACTCCAAGTGAAGATGACTGGGGTTGATTAGGAAGAGAGTCGGCAGGGAAAAACAAGAGACAGGCCTCCTTATATCGGCCATGCCTAAACATAAACCCAAGCACATGTGGACGAGCGTACTGCAATGTAAAATGTAATACATTAAGAATGCACCTAAGGGATCAAGAGATATTTTAAAGTGACTGCTATGGTCAATTTAATTGATAATAAGATGCATATACCTCCTAGTACCTACAGCACACCCATTGGAAAAGGTAAACTCAGAAAGTACAACAAACTGGAAAAGATTTTGGACAATTATGACATTGAGAACATATCAGAAGATAGAGCAATTGATCTATAGACTAACAGATTACCAACAACAGAGAGGAAACTGACATATTCAAGTAATGAGTCCATCGACTGACATAGAAGTGAATCAATAAACATATTGGGAACCAACCAAGAGAGGGAATCTAGCCTATTTCTGAATCCAGGATATCATACTAAATCTGAACGCTTGCCTCTTGTAGATAGCTAATGCACTCAAGGTATCTGACACTGTCGAGATTGCTGCGTGGACCATCATCCAGGGGTAAGTTTTCTTTAGAATCGTCTTTTGGAGCTGCTATCAACCATCGCGATCTCTCTGACCGGGGGAATGTTGCTGGCATTGGCATGTATAGAACATTCAAATAAGAGTCAGCAGAAAGTGGATCTTCTAAAACCCCTGGTGCACTTTTAGTCAAATGGTTATACCTGTAGCATACATAAAATGAAGAAATGAACTTGCCAGTCAATAATTTCATATTAGCAAAGTACATCATCTCTACAAAATTGTTCTTAACTGAGGTCGTGTCAATTTGACATGTTAAGCATTGCAAAGAAAGTTGAAAACTGAAGCATTGGCCCATCTCAAGTCCAGGTAACCTCTAACTTTGGGTTATGAAGGTGGTGGGAAAAAAAATACTGGTATAGATTAATCTCTCCAACCCACACTCATTTCTTTACCTTTCCTTTTCTGGTAACTTTTCTTAATACTTTATTTTTGTGCCACCACTCAAAACACATAATACTACACTCCAGAAAAACCGTGCAAAAAGTAAACCTATGGAATTAATGGGACAGAGGTAATATTAGGCTTGACCGAATATCTGTTAACATGCAAGTATGTGTATTACAACTAAACATTAATAACAAAACAAAAGTTCAAATATAAAATGTATTATTTTCAACTTTAACATTATACTACAGCAGTTGGCAGTTCTATTGAGCAACAGGTTAAAAGACGTAAGAAATCTTACATGGATGTCCATGTAAGATAGGGATCACTTAATTTACAGCAAAAAACGGGTCTCTAATAGAGTTCCATTTTTAAAACCTACTTTGAAAGCCTTGGAATGCTCATCATGAGTAAAACAATTATTTTACTATCAGACTAGGGCTCTATATTCCTCCGTATGAGGATCATTTTCTATTCAGACATTGACAAGATCTATTTGGTGAAACATGGCATGAGTTGGTTTCACCAAACTTGTGTTTAACTTGATGCCCTAAACCTAAACACATCAACAGTCGACATGATCCAGTAATTATCAATCAACTGGTCTCCCTTCTCTCCTATGTATTGCATTGCTCAACACCCAAAAAAAGTTTTAAGAAAATAAACACAATTAAAAATAAAATAAAAAACAGATAAATTGCATACGGCAAGAAGGTCCAGTCTTACATGGACTGCACAGAAGCAACATCAACTGGTGGACCTCCTTCAATGGTATTTATTATCTCTAGGATCACATACACAAAATCACCCTTATGCTCCTGATGAGCTTGCCTGTACATTAAAATAGAATTAGAAAAGAAATAGAGACACAAATCTCCATATTAAAAGATAAATAAAAATAAAGAGATAAAAGGGAAAAACTAATTAAGAGCTGTTCGAGTAGCAATATTTTAGCGACTAAGTCTTGTGGGAGACTGTCTTATAGAGAGACGAAGAAAACAAAATTGGACAAACATCATACATTGGGGCTTTACTTAGGAACATCAGTGTTTTAAACAAACGCAAAAATAATGTGTTTCGTTTACCTATATAAATAAGTGATGATATAAAAACAACATTGAGTCCAAGACATCAAATATCTACTCAAACAACAGGGTTTTAAATTTCAATTTAAAACATTAGAGTTTTCAATAAAGAGCATCAGACCAGCTTTTAAATTTAACGAGAAAAAGACAGTCTCCCACAAGTGTTTGCCAATTTCAGCACGCATAACCTGCTTGCATTACATACACGAAAACACGATTAACAAATTTTGACCTACCTGAACTTGGTGCGAGCTTGTGAATAGTGTTCCATCCGGATCAGAGCAAGGCCCCATGCACTCCAGACAGGGAACATCTCGATCTGAAGAACCACAATACTATATCAGGATTTGGTTGTACTATGCGAAATGAACCAACAGCAGTACACTACATTCATACCTTACACTTCTTGCAAGTGTATACTGCCATGCTATAGCGTTCCTCTTGGATCAATCTATCTCGAAGATGTTCTGCTGATTCTTTGTCAGCAATGTCATCAAGCGAGGCAGCAAAGCCAGTTCCCAGCAGACTTTGAAGCAGTTCAGCACGTCCTAACCAAAGGTTAACTTGTGATAGTGATTCAGACACTTCATCAGTGTATGGGCTACCAATACTAGAGCTGCCGGCATCAGAGGATACATCATCAGCATCCGGGCCTATCTCAGAATTACTAGATGTATCAGTGACCCCAGAGAGTTTTCTGAACTGGGATTTAGCAAAATGCAGAGCCTGCAATGTGGAGAGAAAAAAAAAACCATAAATCTTTT
Source organism: Plantago lanceolata (assembly GCA_028659135.1). Lineage (NCBI taxonomy): Eukaryota > Viridiplantae > Streptophyta > Magnoliopsida > Lamiales > Plantaginaceae > Plantago > Plantago lanceolata. Next base: position 3,111 of record JAQRGC011974279.1, read on the forward strand.
TTTAATAAAAATTGTTTTATATGGTTTACAAAATAATTACCTGGACAAATGTTTCTGTTGCATGATATGCTCGGCCCATAGCCTCCATTGATGCATTTTCTGGCAATTGCTGAGAGCTCAAAACTTTTTTCATCTGATTTGTGCACAGATCCAAAGCACCTTTTCCAGCTGAGCTTTCGTCAGAACATAATGAAAGCAACGCCTAGAAATAATATGAAGCATCAGCAGCGTACTGGAGAAATGTTGAGTGGGGGAATGTTGAGAAAGAATATCATAAATCAATAAATTCGACACCTAACAACATGCTTCAGCTTTTAGTTGGAACAAAATTCCACCAAGTTCCCATGCCGTAATGTAATAGTTAAATCTCGAAACACATGCGGATATAAAAATTACTCGCTCTATTTTTTAAAAATTCTTTACAATTGGTTTTAGAGAAGCTTTTTAGGAGGTTTTGTAGTGTGCTGTTTGGTTCAGTGGTAAGACCTATAAAGGTGTGACATGAAGTTTGACAAAAAAAGGAAACATAAAGAATCTATCGAAACGGGAGAGAAAGGAATGCGCAAAGAATCTAAAAAGGCGGATGGAGTATGTATGAATCATGCTATTAACAGATACTAATCTGCGTCTATTGAATGTGATTATGTGACTTAAAATATCCAACTACAACACTTCAAATTCGACGTATCCTTAAATGTGTAAAAACTCTACATCAACTATCCAAGTGCTATTCAATGGATCCCCTGCCAACAAGCTTAATAACATAAAATCACCTTAAACTCAAAACTAGTAATAATACAAGTTTAAAAAAAAAAAAAACACGGTGAACAGTTTTCACGTTTAGCCCAAAAGTTATTGCAGTAAAAGGAGTCTCTTTCAAATATAGTAAAGAATAGAAGATGTTTCATGTACCTTGAATAAAATGATGTCAGGGGCACTTTCATACCGGTGAGAAGAACGGACAGCTTCATCCTTTTCGACAACCCCTGTAAGCATCCACTCTGCAGCAATTGCAGCAGCTGGAAGCCTCTCTTGACCATCTGCAGGGTACATGCGGTCTTCCTGAATACCAGTCATTGCTTCCCAAGCAACCTTTTCAGATTGTGTTAATCCGGAGCTCTTTCTCTTCCTCTGACTCTCTTTTTGAACACCTGTATCTGCTGCATGACGAGGGGTCCAAGAAAATGCTCTACGGGCCTCTTTTTGGAAGTTACTTAGGTGGCTAGTGAATGAAGATCTTGTGGGTGTGCTGGCCTTAGCCTTTTGCTTTGCTCTTGGACCTGAAACTGATATCCTGGAATCCCTGGGAGGGGAACATGTGCTCATCGCAATAGCTTTGGCAGCGTATGAAACAATCATACTATTATCTCTCAATAAAGGGAACTCTTTAAGAACCTGCAAGAAGTTCATGGCAAAATTATTCACAGTGAACATAAAATATGCAACCATAACTGATAATATACAATGAATGTACCAATGAAGCAGATTGCAGTTGCTTTCTCATCAGTAAGACTTCTACTATCAGCTGAGGGTGCTCATGAAGCGCTGAGCATCTTTGCTGCCAGGGCAATGGCAAGGAGGCTAATACACGAAGACCTAAAGCCCATGAGTTCAGGCGAGATACTTGAGCCTCAGAAAAGTTACCGTCACTTCTCTTTAGGAAGAAATGCACCTAATAACAAAAGAGAAGAGTACAAATTGCAGCTTAGTAAAAGAAGAGTGGACTGTGAAATCCATGATCATTTTATCATCGTCAACATAAGAAAATTCACAACATACAAGTAGCTGCTTGGATCGAAGGTCGGGCAAGAGCTGCATTGCACTGATTGCAACAGGCAATGCATCATCAGATTCACGAAGAGAGGAAAGGAATCTTGACGCCTCTGCAGGACCTCCACCATTCAAAGGATCTGCATTGAGGAGCTTGACAAGTTGACGGCCTTGGAGCTCTCTTCGCAGTTCAATAGAAAGTCCAGCACTTTCAGCCACCTCTAATGCAGCAGACACTGCCCCTTTCTCGGCCAATCTAAGTGAAAGACCCTCAGGGTCTTCTTTACAATCGGTCTCAACCTATAAAAGACAAAGTAATTGCACTTGATTTCTCTACGAAATCAAAAGTGAAAAAAAAGAAGAGAAATAATTGAAAGGTTCACATTGTTCAAGTAAATAACTTTCACCTCTTGCCAGCTAGTGTAACGATCATCTGCACATAAAATGTGTTTGTATCTAAACAGAGCCTGTCTTCTTTGAACAACCTAGTCGCACAAAAGATCAACACAAAGGAAAACCTGTTAGATCATCCACATTGATGTGGCACTCATAAAACTAACAGAACTAGTTCCAAAGATGAGTCATGCCCATTCAGGTACCTCAAGTTTAAGTGGATCAGAATCGGACAAATGACAGCTACACATGGTGAGAACATCTAAAGCAGCTTCCAGTTCCCAACTATGTATATACCTATAAACAGAATATGAGATATTCATTAACAAGTGAGATACAAGGGGAATAATTAGGACATGCAATTTCTTTTCAGCTATCACAAAAGCATTTATTTATTTGTTGTTGTTTTTTTTTTTTTGAAAGCAATCAGAACAAGTCCAAAAGGTAATACAAGAAACAATAATCGGAATAAATTTAGTCCAGCAGTGCACTAACTCAATCCAATAAAACTACATAAGAATATATAAAATAAACAAACTAAAAGCATTTGCCCGAAAGAAAAGGGAACAGAACAAAATCACATACTTTAGAGCAAGTCTGGCTGCCAGTTGTTTATCCTTCAGACGTAGGCAATACTGCCAACTACTGCTCCATATATGAAGGCCTGAAGTAACTTGAGGTTGTATTGAGGAAATATCCTCCTCTCCACTTACAATGAGCATCTGAAGCAACTGGTCTGAAGCACCATTCCGCAAAAAACGGTCTGAAAGAGCAAGCGCATCCAACAATTTTCCTTCTTGCATCAGTCTACAACAGTAAATTATCAAATCCGAGTGAGACTAATATCTCCAAGTCCAGTATCGTAAATAAAATTAAAAAAGAAAAAAGTTGAACAGAGAAAGAAAAAAAAGAAAAGATTTAGGGTCCAACGGTTCCTGGAATGGTCCCTCACAATCTGAATTGTTCTTCCATAAGGGAAGAATAATTTACCAGTTCTCATTTAAGTAGTTCAATAGTTACATCAACATCTAGACCATGACCCCGGGCATACTTATGAGGAGGAAATTAGGAATTCTACACGGAAGAAACTAATACTTAATAGTTTGAGTTACAATGGACATGTAAAATATAGCTATTAGTATATATGTATTCAGATTAAGTTTATGGGTCATATTAGCATTCTAGTACTAAATGTCAGTTGGACAATTATTATTGGCTCAAGCCACAAACAGGTATCAATGCTGCGTTAGAATTTAGTGTATACTCTTCTGGGAGTTTCCCGCTTCACTTTCCTATAAAGCTTACATACCTCATCTTATCTACCTTTTCCACCTCGAACCCCAATTCATCCAATATATCTCACTATCGATTGGCAGTAGTCCTAAATCAACTCATTTCTTTAAACTTCTACAGCTCCAGATAATTTTTTAGTGTTTCTTTTAGTATGTATGAAACTGAATGATAAGTGATTCATGTATAATTAAAGAACATAGAAGAAAGGCAAGCTGGCAGTTGAATTGGGTTACGGGTAGTCCTCAGATGCATGCAAATAAAAAACTAGAGTGAAACGAGAGAATGATTCGACAATCTAACCAATTAACACACCATGCTTAAACTCTTGATGACAACTAGGACTACATGTACATTCAGAACAAATATACCAGACATAATTTTCACGGGGTTGATAACTCATAGGGGAATAGCAACCAAAAATAACCAAAATTGCATGTAGTAGAAATTATTACTTCTCCACGGCATTTTCATAGGGTGCCTCATTTTCCCAATCAAAAGAAAGGAAAACAGTATCATTCAGGTCAAACGATTTAGCCTTCGGAGAGTCACGATGGGTATCAGAAGCCACATTTATGTGTGAATTAGATTCAGGAAGAGTTACAGAGATTTTATTTCCAACAGCCACTTCATCAATCTCTGACTCAGAATCACTATCATTCTCACGAAATCTCTTTGTAGCGGCTTTCACATTAAAATTGTCTTTAATATCATCAGTTCCATGCTCTGTCATGACAGCAAACTCGGAAATACGGTGAAGATTAGTCTGCATTTGTATCCAGCGATTCAAGGTCGGGAACCTGCTATCAGGAAGAGAGAAAAATATATAAATGTGAATTACAGTACAGAACAAATCATCCTGGTACCTCAGATTTTCTGAAACAAACCTCTCTGATTGATCAAGAGCAAACTCATAGAAGAATCTGTCTACATCAGGCGACGGAAGTAAGCCATCGTTTAAGGTACTGGAAATAGCTGGATCACTGCCACGATACAATATAGTACTTCCAAACACACATGCCAGGACAGCCCTGACCGGGGATAACTTGACAAGATGCTTCACTACATCCAACTTGAGAGGGTATAATGGAACACCAGGTGTTGCAGAAGAACGAGTATAGAACTTAGGCTTTGCTTCTCTAAAAGAAGGTGATAGGACCTTGCTTTCGGTATCACTCTTAGGGAGAGTGGGAATCACTGGAATGCAAGCCCAACCATGACCAGATCTTGGAGGGTAAACTGGAGGTACACAAGCAGATATTACTTCATGAACAAAGTCCGAATTCATTATTTCGGCAACTTTTCCAGCTGCATCAGTACTGTCGCGCTCAAAAACCAGTCGAGTCAAGAGCTGCAGGGAGGTGAAGAAAGTAGTTACAGCCAGGGATACAGCTACAATTTTCACGTCTACAAAGTAACTATAGTTCCTTACAGTTACTTTTCAAAGTTGCTACTAACAGTATAAGGATACCAAATTGTGAAGACACCATTAACCTAAGAAATCCAGATCTGGGACAGAAAAGAAAATTCTGGGAATATTATAATGATAAAAGTCAAAATTGCAGAATAATAAAGTATCACCATCACTGACTATTGTGACCTTGAATTCAGGCCAAACAGCTTGTGTTTCTTGGAAAGGAAACTGGAAACTATTCAGTTAACTATTTAGAGCTTGTCAGTTCATACAACTTAATTGTGATTTCAGCATGGCAAGATTACACTCAGAAGGTTGGGACTAAAATACTTGACACAAAGTAAAAGAACTGGACAGGACAAAAGACACCAATTTCAAGATTCCAGTATTTAACATGGGAATGTGTTGACAGTGTTGACTTATGTAGTGTGTTTCAGTATAAACTGCGCAGCATAAGAACATAAGACAGATTCATTTGCTCATTATGCTAGGCAGAAAGAAGAATCAAATACAAACTGCAATGTATAAGAATCTACTTCTATATACAATTTTTGCACGGGGAGGATTAGGCAGACAGTTGAATTTGAAAGGGTAGAAAGACCCTAAATTAGATGTTTCTGTCCGCAAAACATAAAGATCTAAATTTCCTTTCCTGCAGTATAATACACATGTCATATAATACCGACAACTTTTAGGACTCAATATAAAAACCCAGTCAAGTAAACACTCCTTCAATTCTTTCAGACTGGAAATCCCCTCATTGATTGAACCAAATGAAGCCTTAGATATAGAATTTTACCTTTCTCTACTACTCAAAATATCATTTGCATCACATTAAAGAAAATATATTCGTTCAAGACTCACAATAGTAATCACATAGGACTGCTCAAGGTGAAAATAACTTAGAGGGGGGTCGAAGAAAATTACGTCTTTGGGCCATTCATAAATAAGCGAAAAGTAGTTGAAGTCATGGGTTGTGTCTGTCCCATCAACAATGTCGCCAATTGCCGCGATGTGTAGAATAAATTGAGAAAGGAATGTTGTCATCTTCGAACCGAAAGGGCCAAAAAGTCTTTTGTCTGAATCTTTGACATCATAACTTGTAGAACTCGTATTATGAGAACCAGCTTCAGGTATCTGAGAAGTCTGCTTTAAGGGTCTTAATCCAAGACCAAGAACCCCATAATCATCATGGTTTAGAAGCCCTTTCCCGTCAGTATATGAACCCTCTCCACCAGTACGGTCCCTTTCTGTTTCTTCATCAGCAATAGCTCTAGCTAAATTATGGAGCTTACCTGCAATATAAAGATATAAGAACAATTGGAAGAATCATATACAGCTGATCGCCGTTGCAGTACGTAACTTTGAAGAAAGAAACATAGGATATAAAGCTTACCACTAAGGAACTGCCGCTTGCCCTTGTGAGCATCATCAATCATTTGATGCAACATAATAAGAGCTCGCTCTCTATTTCCCTGTCTATAGAATCCAGTCGACAGTGAGAGGATCAATTCACCAGAAAATATACCCTGCAGAGCTGGCAGTGTGTCCTGGATATATGATTACCAATTAAAAAGAATAACAATACTTGTAAAACATATTTATTAATTTATTAAATTAAATGGTAGAAACAATAAGACCAGTCAATCTATATACAGTCATACAGAGAAGCAGGGACCGAGTATGTTATGAATCCGAAGTACCAGCAAATGATTTGACTGTACCAAACTAGCATGAAGGAAGGAAAACAATATTGCTTTACATGCAAGTTGTCACTCATGCACCCACACATGATACAGAGACCAAACAGCGGCAAAGAAACATAACGGAGAAGAAAGGCATCTCATTGATTCCTTTAGCTCACAGCTACATCACCCAGTTATCTTCCCCTGGTGCATTTGTAATTAGCTAGGTCTAGCTTCAACCTACCTTAGAACAAAAATAATTCCTAATTTGCAACACACCAGAACAACACTTGGTGGGGGTGAATCAGCATGTTCCATGGAGGTCTCGAAATACCCATAGCCTAGACTTGAACAACAGATAGCAAGACACTAGATTTCTAAAGCATGGAGACAACACGGTCACTAAATCACTATTAAACTATCAAGGTGATAACACATCATCTACTACTAGTACGCAAGCCTCCCCCGCCTTATATAAAAAATAGTGCTAATAATAATAAAATTTAGAAGTCCTGATTACCTGGTCAGACAGCTCGCATAGACGCTTAAGCACACGCTTTACGATGGATATTATAGCCACTTCATGAATTTGATCCCAATAAGTTGACCCAAGCTTCGGAGCACTCCCAGGATAGATCTCAGACAGCATGACTTGGGCCTACAAGGGGTGATTACATTCCATTCCAAGTTTATGTCAATTTACAATTGAACTTCAAGGCTATCATTACTATTAACAAGCAGAATAGATATAGATAACAAGCCTTTAGCCATGATCAATCACAAGCACATCCCAAAAGTAAAGGATATCATAATTTATAGAGTTAATGTAGAGGCATGCTAGGTAACTTATAATTACAAGTACAAATCTCCATTATTCTACATTACAAAAGATACAGCGTAATTCTGAATTTTTTAACGCAGTTTAATAAAAAAATATCAGGAAATAAAAAGGGTAACTGTAAGCAAGTACACGTCATATCAGGATAAGTTACCTGATTCAGAAGCTTCAAAGACATGTTATGTAACTTTGAACATGATGCAGCTACATCTACACATAGAAGAATCTGCAGAGTAAATCAAGGATGTCAACTACAATTAGACTCTTAAAATACGCAACAACATCCCCTACAAAACTACTTAAGAAGTTGATGATGGTTCTGCACACTTACAGCTGCCAAAGAGCCCAACTGAGAGCGCAAGGACAAAAAATCTAATTCATGAACAGAAGTTCCATCTGCAGTACGCACTGCATCCTCCACCTGGGAAAAAAAAGAATTATAAACAACAGCAAAAAATAGAATGGGAGATGCCCGAGACAGTCTATCGTGTTAGAAGTACATTAAAACAGGAAACATTATACCATTTAAACATGCACTTTAATCCTGTCTCATGTGTTTGTATAATAACTAAACAAACAAAACATATATGAGTCTAAAGTACTTTACTTTATTTAAACAATTAGTAGGGACTCAAATCACTAACGACAGGTTGAGCACTCAATTACATTTCAGAGAACGATTATTACAATTTAGAAATGCATTTTGACTGTTCTAATGCATTGGACCATGTCACGTGTTTGCCTAATGAACTTTTCTTCTTAAAATAACCGGTGCATGAGAAAAGCAATGGAAAAAGAGGGATTTCAGGGTAAAACAGTAAAAGACAAATAATTCCACAAACTCCCACCCGATGATACTAATACTTGGTATCACAAAGCAATGAAGTAAATATCTGACCAACGAGTGAACAACGACGAATATCATAAAGGCATATGGTCATTAAAATCACAACATGGCAGCAATAAATTTCACAAAAGTGACAGTGCATTCTCTGAGAATTTATTGTTTATATGCTCATTGAGTTGTGATATACCGAAGCTATCCTGAAGGCGCCCTCAACCCATTCAGTCAACTCCAAGGTTGCTTTATCTTCTGGAGGTAAGGAAAAACGAGAAACGGCTTCCTCTCCTATATCAAATTTAGCCCTCTGCATGCAACTGCAATACGACCAAATCACCAGTTACAATTAGCTTATAATCATGTTTAATTTGTTAAAAACAAACACGTGGATGGAAATGCAGAGACATGTATGTAATCATAATGCATAAACACAGCCATGAACACTTACATGTATTCATATGACCTCATTAGCAAATAAGGACACAATAATCAGAATATATGTATAAAGAGAAAAAGTCTATACAGGTCATGTGCCTCATGAAAGGTAAGAGAAAAAGAGAAACAGATCACCTACACTAGACGAAGGATTCCTAGCTGCAATGTTAAACTAACATACTAGAGTCTGAAAGAAGAACTAAAAAGTGCTACGTGTTATTTATCTCCCTCCAGAAACACTATGTGATGCATTCAAGAAAAATGTTCAAAAAAGTAACATAATGAAGCAATGCTGCACCACCACATATATTTACACAGGAATCAACCGAAAGATATGCCAGAACGCGCACAGAGATTTTGAGTAACACTTGCTCACTCATATCCAATAATGGTGATTTACCAAAAATCAATATAAAGTGTCGAAGAGGATAGCCACCTTCACATGACAAGAGCAAAAAAGAGATCTCAATTCTCATGGAAAGAACAACTCACAGATTGAGGAGCTTAGATGGTGCCGCACGCAGGACAGTTAAAGCCTCCCTCCACCTCCACTGCCGTTCTGATAAAGGAAGGAGCTGTTGCAAAATTGACAGGCGCCATTCCCAATCTTCAACAAAACGTTTGGCCTTCAAGATTCTCCATTCCAAGGCTTGTCTCCCGCCAGCCGATATATGATCATCCAACGTATTGTCCAGGTCAGCTATAGATAAAGGTAACTGTTGATGCAAAATATCAAGTACTTGTCCTATGAAGGAAACGACCATTTCATTTGCTCCTTCATGACCAACACTTTCAGCTTGTTGCCCGACATAATTAGATGAAATAGAAGGTTTTCTAACTGAACTTCGAGGTGGCGACTCCAGTTGAAGATTGTCCATGTAGAGAAGTGAGATAATAATGTTCACCAAATATATCTGCATCAAACGAATAATCCACCCTCAAATTAACAATGAGGAAGAACAAAGTAAAGGTGAATGTGAGAGTAACAGTTACAAGCTTCCCTAACTGTATGCACCAAAATTGGTTGTTAAGTTCACTATCGGCATGAACTAAAATGGCCATTATATAACATTTTCCTGTATAATAACATTGATTAACAAAGCCCAGAAAACCTTGCGAGGAATGTTAGTGATTGCATCCATATGATTCTTCAGTTCTTTTAGATATGATAAAGTCGTTTGCTGATCTCCTATTCCATCACCACTACTCTTTTCCATAGTTCCAAATGCTAGAACAGCAGATTCAATAGCATACCGCATGTGGATAAGTTCAATGTCTTGCATCCTGCCAAAATAAATAAATTAGCAGAAGATGCATATGAGAGTTGAATAAAAACGAAGCGACGAATAAATATACTGATATTACACCTCTTCCAAGCCGCAGGAGTTGAAGTTATTGGCTGCATGCTAAGCAGTTCAATTGCATCCTGAAACTTTATGCTGGGAACTAAATCGAACAGTACCTACAGAAAGAATGCATTTCTTATCACACCATATTTCTAAAGGCGGTTAGATACCAAATTATGTGCAATACGTGATGCTGCTTTACTGAGTGTCGAAGATGCCGAATGACTACGAATGATGTGGGTAAAGAAACACAGTTGAGTTCCCATCTACCTATTCAGTATTCGGCCAGAACCTTACCCGAAGTGGACTCTGGACAGACAACCTCTCAAGTACAAAATTCTCCACAAATGAGTCCAACTGAGCATCCCCATTTTCTCTTAAGCCTTTTCCAGATAATAGTATGGAGGATTTCATACTCCAAGGTCGACCTGAATTCACATGGGCAACGAAAGAGGCAACATCGAGCTGAAAACATAATGTATCACAAAGATGTTCCACACAAGATGCCTGCCATCAGAAAGTTCCAATATAAGCTAGTTGAGATGTACGAGTATAAGATTTTGAAGATATTAGGGGCGCATTCAAGAAATCAGTTCAAATTCATAACGAAGTTAGTGGCTTTGTGCTACTTGGAAAAGGACCACCAAATATTTCTACCTCATCCGACTGATTGCCATAAAGCGAGGAGTCTTCCAATCGAAAAGCTTGGGATTTACTTGTCCAGAGATACTGCATCAGTTGCCTTCTACTTGCTGTTTTTCCAGCCAACACATCCCAGCCCAAGGCAGCCACTAGCGGTTGAAGCCGAGGAAACAGTGTAAGAACCTGCAGGGCAAAGGTATGGCAAGATAAATAGGAGTTGATGACTTCAACAAGCCCTCAATCATCCAAGGGATATAATGTCCATCAAAATTGTGCATCTCAAAAATCGTGCATCTCGACATGTTCAATTATACCTCAGGTAATGTCTATACATGTAAACAATAACTTTTAAAGTAACAGCTAGGCCTACAATTTAAGGAAGAAGCATCAGGTAAACCCATTTGCAAGAAGAGCAAACATAAAGACTAGAGCATAAATTTCCCATTCGTCCCTTCTTTAATTCGTTATTGGGTACTAGCCAGGGTGACTTTCCTTGAAAGCTTATTTGGAGGAAAATGTTACCTTCTAAAGTGGCGCTTTTATTGTGACCCCTAGGTTGTGAGAGAACTCTAACTGGTGATAATTATTACTACCAAGATGCCAATTTATTGTCAACTGGTGCTATATGTGTAAGGCAGATGCAGACACAATCAATCATATATATTCATCAGTTGCATCCTTACTCGATTGTTGTGGTTAATTCTGCGTGGCCAGAACTTGAAAACTTATGGCGGATTGCATTATATGGTTTGGTGTTTGCGGAGGGAGAAGAAGCTGAAGAACAATTCGCTCTTGGGAGGGG
>JAQRGC011975204.1:0-17916 GCA_028659135.1 Plantago lanceolata
CTTTTTACCCCTTTATGTTGACTTTGGGTTGCAATTACTCTTTTCACTTGGATTTTGAAGTTGTTTTGAAACTCATTATTTATTCAAATGTTATTCAAGTTTATATTCCGAAAATCGTATTTTATATTTAGTATAGACAGACCGCTACCGTTACAGTTACAAACTCATGGAACTTACTCTTCCCTAGAAGCACACCACTCCTAGGTTCAGATTCCGTAGGTTGGAAATGTTATTGCTTTATTTGTGTTGAGTGTAAACTCAGTTCTATTGTTTGTCTTTCTTGAAGATTTCAATTTGTTGTTATTATGCTGAAGACTATTGCAGTTTGTTATGAAATTTTGGTGACATGGAGTTCTATTACTCTTGTGCTTCTAATCTCAAAGGAAGAAAAAAACTAAATTATGTCTTTGTCATCTTAATAATAATTTTTCAATAACTATAGTTCATAGGAGGACTTTATTAAACGGTCAAAAGTACTCTAGAGTTTGCAGTGTATTACAAAAAGATTAAATTTGATGGTATACCACATATGCCATCAAAGATTCATAATTCACTAAAACACAAGTTCATGATTCAGTGTTATCCAACTATATATTAAAAGTCGACAACGAAGCGCATCTCAATTGGTAAAAAACGCTTCCCCTCCAACCAATAGGTATGGGGTTTGAGTCGCCTCGAGGTAAATAAGGTACCATCATTAATCCTCGCCAAAATCATCCTCACGTGGCGTTCGCACCTAACGATTATTGTGGTGTTTTTGCATTTAAATTGTTTTTTTTTTTTAAATCTCATTTGGTAAGTTATATTTTCAACATTTTTCTTCATTAATAATAATTAAATCTGAGTTTACTGAAGGCTTTGAAAGAATCATGCATCCATCTTCTAACAAATTATGTCGTCACTTTTAACTAAATTTATGGTAGTTTCACAAATTCTTTAAATGCTGATTTATGAAACAGATTTCCTAACAAATCTTGACATCAATTTTTACATAAATTTGTAGAGTTTATGTCATTGAAATATGTTAACAGAGAATATTTTGCCATGATTTGAAAAATCGTGAAGACATAAATTTAAAGAATCGATCAATCTAATATTACAAACGGTTGGAACCATAATATCAGTTTGCTATATATTCAAACATTATTGTTTTATACCTTTCATTGTTAATAATTAAAAAATAATACAATACTTGATAATAAAAATGATAATAATAATTGGAAAAAATACAATACTTAATAAATACAATACTTTTTTATTTTATTTTTTGTTTATAAATTGTATGTTTTATAAAGTGATTTTATTGTTAAAATTAGCAAATGCAAAAATGAATAATAACAGAAAAAATAAAAGAATAAATAATTAGCAAGAAGAAAGAATGTTAAAGTAAAATGAAAAGTAAGTTAAAATGAAGAAGAAAGAAAAAAAAAAGGATTAAACAAATAAAGTAGTGAAAAAAAAGTATTTTGTTAAGGCCCAAACCGGTCTGGGCAAGCCCAAACCAGTCTGGACATATCGGGCGTACCAAGACGTTGTTGGGTCTATGGTCATGGAGACCAGGCCCAAGACTAGCTCCTATCATCAGTATGGCTGCACCAGATCATGTGTGGGCTAAAACCTGATAGTACTTAGGTGATGATATTTTGACGTTGATGCGGGAGAAATGCAATAATGAAGGTAAGTTTATTGATTGTAATTATATATTATTATTTTATGAGATTATGAATTATAATTAATGTGTATTACATTTTAGGTGCAAAATTGCAATTGAGTGACGAGCGGAGAAAGCAACTTGCACTATCAAAGATTCAAGACCTCCTAAAACATAATGGTTGTTCGATCTATCGATCCCTATGAAAGCATGAAACAACCCGAGAATGTGATCATTGATGATGGATCGAACAAGCTTATTGCGGAGGAGTTGACAATGTGGAGGATATGCGAGCCGAGCATGACAAGTTGTATCCGTGTTTGACCGATGAACTGAAGAAGATTTATCATGACATTATGGATGCAATCGAAGCTTCCAATGGTGGTGTTTTATTTGTTTACAGTTATGGTGGCACGGGGAAGACATTCCCCTATCACGTCCAACGATCCATCACCCAAAGAATGGCAAAGAAAGTATGGCAGAGAACGTGGCATCATTTTGGAGATGATATTTTGCACGATTTAAGATTGAAGATGGGCAATCCATGTTCGTCTCTTATAATTATGTTGTCTTTCAAATTATATGAGTTTTTTCTCATACAATGTTGTGCTATAGATTTAATAATGTCTGTTAACCTTTTTTTTTTTTTTTCTTTGCAAAGTTGGTCCTTAAGTAAGACGAGATAAAGTACTACACTCTTCATGCGATGGTAGAGTTGTTGAACCTTGAACCGCAATGGATGTACTCTTGCACAGTGTGAGGGGATGGATATGCCAAAGGATATTGTCCTAGAGAACGGGTTGAACATTCTTATTGCCCATGAGTTGTTATATGATGTTGTTGAGGAGATGAAAGTTGAGCACAGAAGGACGTATCCCTGCCTCACGGATGAGCAGAGGGGTGTCTATGAGACGATCATGGATGACATTGATTCTGGAACTGGCGGTGTCTATGAGCACGGGGAAGACTTTTCTGTGGAGGACTTTGTGTTCGACTATAAGGGGTAGGCGTCAGATTGTGCTTCATGTTGCTTCCAGTGGTATTGCTTCTCTTCTTCTGCCCCGGGGTCGCACTGCACATTCTAGAGTTGGCATACCGTTACAGGTTGATGAGACATCTATTTGTTCGAGGGTTCATCTCGGAAGTGATCTTGCTGAGCTATTGCTCAACACCAAGCTTATCATATGGGACGAGGTCTGGATGACCATTAAGTATTGCTTTGAGGCTCTTGATCGCAACATCCATGATATTGCTAGGGGTCGTGACGGCTTTGATCCTGACAAACCGTTTGGTGGCTTGGTTGTTGTTTTTGGAGGAGATTTTAGGAAGATTCTTCTGGTGGTTCCTAAGGATTGCTGACATGATTTTGTTCATGCCTCTCTGTGTTCGAGCAGGAACATATGGAGGTCATACACGGTTTTAAAGAGAACCAAGAACATGCGACTTCAAGTATATAATCTGTTTGTAATTTATTTGTCTTATATGAAACTTTAATAGCTCATTTTCATTTACATGTGTAACTGATTGATTTTAGTGTTGTTATTGCAGTCTGGTGGTACTTCAGATGAGGTAGAAGAAATCCAACAGTTTGCTGATTGGTTGTTGAGCGTTGGGGATGTCAATGTTGGGGGACCGAATGGTGGGGAAGTCGACTTTGTTTTGCCAGGTGATATTCTTATTTTAGATGACACGGATCCTATCGCTGCTATTGTGGACGATACGTATCCTTCCCTGTTGGACCATGTTGGTGACAGAATTTATTTTCAGGACAGGACTATTCTCGCTCCTATGAACGATGTCGTTCAGGAGATTAATGATTACGTGATGTCTAGGTTGCTAGGTGATGTCACTGAGTACATGAGCGCCGATAGCATATGTCCCGATGAGGGTGACGTCGTTAATCGAGAGGTTGTCTACTCGGTTGAATCTCTCAATACCGTCAAGGCGCATGGTCTCCTAAATCATTGCATCGGGCTTAAGGAGGGATGTCCCATCATGCTGTTGCGAAAGATTGACCAGTCCGCTGAACTCTATAATGAGACCGGGTTGATTGTTACCAAGTTGCCCCTACATATTATAGAGGCCAAGATGATGTATGGAAAGAATGCTGGACCGAGGGTACACATACCGCGTATGCTCCTTTCACCCTCAGACGTCACCAAGTTCCCTCTTAGGTTTCAGCGGAGACAGTTCCCTATTGTTGTCAGCTATGCCATGATAATCAACAAGAGCCAGGGTCAGTCGTTGGCTAGAATTGGACTCTACCTCCCAAAGACGGTCTTCAACCATGGACATTTATATGTGGCATTCTACTGTGTGACAAGCAAGAAAAGTCTGAAGGTCTTAGCTCTTTATGAAGAAGGACGCCCCATTGGCAAAACCACCAATGTCGTATACATTTAAGGAGGTCATATATAGTCTTTGATGTAATAGTTTTGAATTTTAGGAGTTTTTGTGCTATATATATAATACATTCGAGTTTGTATTTATCTTTATTTATCTTCTTTTCTATCATTTTTTTCGCTTATTTTCCTTCTTTTTTTCTCCCTTCCTATATCCAAGCCGTGGCATCGCCACGGGTCTCAAACTAGTTTTTATAACAGTAAAATTATGCCACGTGCCACATGTTGTTAGTAGTTCATGAGTACATTTTATTGGAGAATTGAATAAGTGTTACAATTTGAGGTGATGAAGGGGCAAAAGGAAAAAACAAAAGGCTCGAAATGGAAAGTAAATAAATGGTGGTAAATTAACATAAAACAAACAAAAATTATATAAAATCAACCAAAGTTGCTTTCATTGAGAGTTGAACTCAAGACCTCCCGCTTACTAAACGGGTGCTCTAACCAACTGAGCTATGAAAGCTGTATGTCAAAATATTATTTACTATTTATTTAACTATGGTACACCCCTAAATCGTTTTTTCTAAAACAACGAACTATCCATTAATTAAAAGCGTTAGAGGTTTTTACAGATCGAATAGAAGTAGCATTAATGTTTGACTGGATAAAAGATAAAAGCCACACTGGACAATAATCCTAAATATGTAAAAGACTTGTGTTGCTTTCATCCTCGGATTCTTTTCCAAAAGTTCTCCGGCGCCCTTCTTTGGCAAGGTGATGTTGCATTCCCGGTATACAAAAGTGATATTGACCTGCTGGAAATGTCTACTGGCACGTACATCGTCTTCTAGTTCACTTCCCACGATTAGGCATTGCTCAGTTCAGCTTAATTTCAGTTGTCTTCAATTCAGTTCAGTTCCATTCAATTAAGTTCAGTTCAGTTTTACTTAGTTGAAATTTGTACTTCAATTCAGTTCAGTTTAGGTTCATTCAGTTCAGTTCGTTAAGTTAAGTTCAATTTTGAAACTTTCAGTCAAATCACCTGAATCCGATCCGATGATTTCATCTTATTTGATAATAAGTCTGTTTGGTAAATATCAAGGTGGATGATCAGGTGACTGATTTGAGAAGTTATTCTACTACTATGTAGTTTATTACAAAAATAAGGTGATTGATCATCTACCAGTTACCTTTATCAGTTTTTAATCACCTTATCAGCTACCGGACACATTATAATTTTGTTTTGCCCAAATAGACACATAATAGGAGCTCTATGTACAATAATAAAGTATTTTATTATTATGAAAAAATGGAACGAAAGTGTTGCGTGTCACTCTCCGCGTGTCCCCATCATCAAATATGACTTCAAATTATTATTTTATTTGTGTAATTTATTTCGCAATGGATACAGGATACTGCTGCCACTCCAGAAAATGAAATGAAGACGAAGAAGAAGAAGACGCAACAATCACAGTTTGAAGCAGAAATGGCGAGAAAAGAGAAGGTCGATATTATACGCCAAGCAATCAAACAACTCATCGACGAAGACAATAACACCACCTCCTTATCATCCGCCGACATTACGGCGTCGTCCTCAGGTGGCCAAAACCGCCATAGCCAGATCCTCCAGAGCTTACTTTCTCAGGTACACATATTATTTTTACATCTCTATCTAATTCTCATTATCCATTACCGTTTCGATTGAAATTTCCTTTCGATTGATTACAATCTGATTCAAATTGCATGATGGAACTAGACTGTACATTGCTAGGGTGACATAGATGCTCTTGTAGGTTTCAATGATGATGATGAATCGAGTATGTAATTTTATTTCAATTGGAGATTTCAGTGAATGAATTGGGGATGAAATTGGTCTATTGATTTCATTGTTTATTTATTTAGTGTTTGTTTGGGTGTTGAATGTTTCAAATGGAGCTGTCCATGTTTTGTACTATCTCACTTAAGATGCTAATAAAACAGTTAGACTCCATAGACGTACAAGAAGAACAAAAATGTCATCCTCCAGAAGAATCGAAAATCGTAAATGCCAGTAATACTCCAGAAATCGGACCAAATGTTGATGATAACAAGGTGCTCTCGAGGAGTGAAGAGGCGGTAATGAAAGAGATCAAGGATGTAAAGAGGCAGAATTTTATAACTCAGTGTCTGGTGTCAACAATGATTGTACTCACACTAGTTTGGCAAGTGTCTGAGATCTCCATCGCTCTGAAAATCAGAGGTGCGTTGTGCAATCCTATCAGATCACTTGGTGGATGGTTTACTGGAGGAAACGGTGAGATGAACATCCAGGACGCGATTAAACAGATTTCCAGGAATCATAAGCAGGTTATCGAGAACACTTCCATTCCCGGTCTTTTGCCTGGGGCCGATTCAAGTGAGGATGGTGACAATAACTAGGCTGCTTGCTGCTTTTCGAAGTCTTGTTTAGATTCAAATACTGTCAGGATCAAGTTTAAGAACACCTAAGTGTAATAATGTTAGCGTTTTGGTTATACATATTTGCATTCTTTATACAAGTGACCTTTAATGGATTTGTGATCTGGTGATTCACAGTGGTCCAACATTTGTACTGGATGAGCTCTTTTTGCTTGTTGCAGTTCTGTAACAGAGTGATCTAGCGTTACTCTCCACTGACGTTCAGAGTGGAGAGTATCGCTAGATTCTGATGTTCTGCCAAGACCTATGTTTAAGAAGAATTCTGTGTACTCATAGTGCATTCTTATTGCTGACTGATAGTGAAACTTGACAAGTCATGTTTAGTGTATAACTTATCCTATTGCAACTGTCAATAAATTCAAATACCTCTAGAAGCATTACTAAAGCTCTTTTATCTTCGTCGTCTGAACTGAACTGTAGTATAAAATATAAAATTTTCAGATGAAGAGAACGGAGCCTAAATCAGACATTTTCACTACCAAAGCCTAAGAAGTTATAGTTTGTGCTGAAGGATTGGACTAGGCCTAAAACTCTGAACACAAAATGGATTTTGGGGGAAGTACAAGACACACGATTACGGTTTCTTTGGGAAGCCGCTTGCGAATTTGAAATTCAGAGTCACTTAACAGTATTATTATTATTAAGGATGTAAAACTCATTTCGCTGTTCTTTTAGTTCTCCCTCAGCGCCTTCTCGCTCTCATGGATCTTTGATCTTTAACGGTACAGTAATAAGTATATTTTCTACCATAATCATGGGAAAGTCATCACTCTACCATCACCGTCGATGCTCCTTGAACTTCTGGTTCCTCGAAATTCCATTGTCAACTTAAGTCTCTAATACGAAGCACTTGTAGCAGTAAAAAAGTAAAAAGGAGGATATAACCTGTACTTTTCTTATTTCAGCAGGAGAAGATAAAAAATAACAAAAACATTTAAAAAGAAATAACAAAAATTGTACGTCAACAGCAGGGTTCGAACCTGCGCGGGCGAAGCCCAACAGATTTCAAGTCTGTCTCCTTAACCACTCGGACATATTGACTTCCATGTTAGATTTAGTAATCCAGTGTTAACAAATAAATCACTTGTTCGGAATAGCTGCTATTATTTTAGTTGTTTTCAAATAGCTTTTCTCATCCTACAATGATAAATTAAAGAAGTTTCCTGATTGTCCCGAACCATAACTAATACGGAGTGCATACTTGAGGTATACTCTTATACTTGAGTATTTTTTAAACCATGTTGTATTTCGAAGTGAGAAAGGATATGTCGCTTAACCCATTCTATGGGTTTGAGTACTTGCATACTAGTAGTGAGTACTCACCGCCCTTCACATGCAACCGGATATTGTTCAATAAACTAGTAGAATCACATCTACTGCGAAACAACATGATAGTGTTCGTAAAGTATATCAGTATTTAGTTTTACGGTTTACTTTATTCTAATGAGAAACCTAATGCACCTACGAGAATTCATTTTTATAACCAGTCTACGCAATCAGTCAGCTGGGGAGCTGAGGAAAATGGTATTGTTGCAACTTGCAAATATCTATCATCAATAATATATCGGCAATAACAATACAAACTGAACTGGGAAAGTACAGGGCACTATTTTATTACCTCCAGATTACTACAATTCTTTGTAGAGGGCCTCACAGAAGAGGAAACAGAGAACTCAAACCTATAATTACAAGAAAAATTCACACCAAAAGAGCAATTCCCTCCTCCCAGTCTACGGTTTACGACGACTAAGTGACACACCGACTTCAGTCCAAAACAGAAACTTTATTCGGTTAACAAAGTTAACGTCTATCTCCAGGTGGTTATATTATACCCTGCTGTTGGCAGGAAGTGGCAGGACGCCGTCAAAGAAATCACCAAAGTAGCCACGGGGCTCGTGTACCAGCCTTGAGATAATGTCTCTGAGTGTGATGACCCCCTCCAGGTCTCCAGCTTCGTCTACCACATAAATGCGGTGGATCTTCATGGTATCCAGCTTACTGATCACGTCTTTAAGAGTTTCGTTGCTGCGACATGTCACCATGTTACTTACTAGCGGAGTATCACTATTACGCCTCTCCAGGTAGCGGCGAACAGCTGTCAGAAAGTTCTTGGTGGTAATGGACCTGCATTATTAGTTTGCAAAGAGCTTTAGATGCAATCGTATTTCCTTCTGCAGATTCTGTGAAGTACATTTAAGGTAAACTTGTCTCGTGTCTCTGTATCACACATCATCATATGTTCTAAAAATCATAGTTGATAAGTTGAATTACCCAAAACAGCAAAACTCGTGACGACACATTGTACTATTTACTAAGACGCATTTATCAGTAACAAACTATGTTTCAAGCATACTGGATATTAAAATCTACTACTTGAAAACGCAGGATCAAAATTGCATTAGTGAGTTGAGCCAAAGACCTGTATTCCTTGTAGATTTCTGGTGCAATGAGAAGGAATTGGATGTCTCTGATGCTTATATTGCCAACTGGCTTCTTCCCATCACTCGAAACCACAGGTACACCTCCAACCCCCTGTAGTCTCATCATCTTAAATGCTTGCAGAACAGGATCATCTTCGTACACCTACAGGTGAAACTCATTCAGAAACAAAGACAGATGCGGGCATAGGCAAGGACTACTTGGTAACATGTGCAAAGATTTGAGATGGGAAAATCAGTATACTACGATAGAGGAAGAATGCCAGTATGGATGAAACTTGAGGAATAAGTGAACTCAAGTTGCCTATACAGACCCCTTAACTCTGCCTCTTTATTTATTTATTCCTTTTCAGGACAAGAGATTAATAACTAGAGCAAAACGACTCAAATACATCATAACAGTTGTAAAGAAAAATAGAAGATCAAATTAGGAATCAAAGAAACGAGAAAGAGCTAAAAGCGACACAAACAGATGCAAGGTTCCTAAATCCAGTCATTATTTCCTGTTTGGCCTGAACCAATGCCCAAACTAACATACCATGAAACTGTAACAAAATACTGATTCTAACTTCCTAAAAGGCTAAAACCATTGTAGATTCCTTGTTAAGTAATTGTTGATAAATGGCAACAGAAAGGTCGCAATGTTATTTTGCACATAATTTCTTAAGAAGGCGATAGATTATCTTGTATATCCATGTTATCGGTTCCTCGTTAGTGTACCATCTATGCACAAGGTAAAATATACACATTACCTTGATAATGCTGCCTGGCTTCATCAAGGGGAGACCAAGTTCAGATAGCTTTTTAGAACCCCAACTCTCAAACCAATGAAGTCCAGAACATTCTTCGAGCATGTGAATCACGGCGCTTTGTGTGATTATGTTGTCAACCTTTGCTTCTCCTAAATCAACAACAGGAATGCTCTTCATTCTGTACTTGGACAGAAGTAGGAGCATTGTCAAGAAAGAGTTGGATTTCTGCAATGCGAGAAACGGGGCCCAGCGAAAAGATCCTGAGATGTCTCCTACCTGCTCAATCATCGGTTGGTGCACGAGTTAGTGTTGAAGAAGGATGGATATCTGGAGTATAGAAAATTTCAAATAATGGAAACATGGACTGGAAAGAGAATTACCTTCATATTTTTGTAGAAGTCGGACGAAGTGAGAGTCTCAAAAAAATTTCCACAAGTTGCAGTGGGAGAGTCAGGGTGAATGCTTTTAAACCTTGGAGAGGACATTCCACTAGCCGCTGCAGCTACAGCAGGGCTAAGCTGATCTTCTATGTTCTTCGTGGGAGAAGACAATCTAGGAGAGGACATTCTAGGAGAAGACAGTTTGCTTGCTGTAGTCGGGCTCATATGATCTTCTATGCTCTTCATAGCTATATCAAATGCTGTACTGACTTCCTGGTTCCCCTCCATCTTTTCCGACTGTAAATTATTTAAAGGATTTAAACTTAGTACTTACTGAAGTAATTAAAAGTTAGCTAGTCGCCTAGTCCTAACGGAATGTGCTATTTGCGCAATAATTGCACAAGAATGTCATCTTCATAGAAGTTTGATTGTCATCATTACTCCTCTCATGTAGAACAAGAGAATTACATGAGCATGAGACTGCATAATAAACATTTACTACTCCCTCCTATTCAAATTAAATGACGTTTTAGCTACTTCTACAATGATACAAATATATGACGTTTTGTAAATATCAAGGCACTTTTTGCTATTTTTAGGTTTCTCTTTCAAATAATATAATGCTTCTTTTACTATTAATAGATATTTTTAGCCTAGAATGGTGTGTTCTTAATATGTGTGCAAATGTCTAAAACGTCATTTAATTTAAATAGGAGGGAGTAGTAGTTAGTACAAACCTGATGCAAGATCCATACAACAATGCCAGCAAACTCTACAATCCCTATGTATCTGTCCATCCAAGAGGCATCTTCCGGTGCCTTTTCATTCACCACTGGAGCACTAAGTAATTTGTGGCGAGCAAGTAACTTGACTGCTTCTGCAAGACTCGATCCTGAACTTATCTCAACTGCTGTAACAGAAAATATTTCATAATATTAGGAACAAGGAACCAATAACTACACGTTAACATTTCAACCAAACTTAACTACAAGCCTAAAACCACACAATCATTAAGCTTACAAGTTCACAGCAGCTATTAAGTTCACATATGAACCCGTTTAGCACGGTAAGCCTCAACATTGATCAAGTTCCAACACAGATACATAACAATCATGATACATCACTAAAATTATACCTAAGCATCCATTAGTCCGCATAAAAAAACCGAAACCAAATGCTCTAGGGTAAGTGCGCATAACAATACCACCAACCAAGAAGGATCAAACACTCTCATACAAGCTGTCTAGTATATGATACAACAACAACAATCAGTGTCCCATATTTCCGATCATTAGGCCCAATTTTATTACACAATCAAAATTATCAAATCATGCACTAGCAAAAACATCCGATCGAAATTTTAATTACAACTACGATACTCTTATACAACAAAAGTACACACAACAAAATGAAGGAAAAACGAAACGAGAATAAGAGTAGAAATAGACCTCCAGAGGAAGGAGCAGGAGGGAAATCCGAAACAGGAATACTCTCAAAACAAGCATTGAGCTTCTCATTTGGACTCAGCTGTGATCCTTGTACATCCCACAGATCCTCTACTTGCATCCCCAGTGTAGCCTCTGGGCTCCTAGGCGTTTCTCCTTCTTCAGCACCCATATTGATGATCACTACTAATCAACACTTCACTCTTTTTTGATTGATTCACAAATACAGAACAGAACAGTGACTCTAAAGTGGAAACAGATGAGATCGAATTTTATAAGTCGAAAATGAATATCTCTCTGGAAAGATGACACAGCACAATGCCAATCATGATTTTTTACAAGTATTCAAATCAAACCCATCATCAATAATGGCAATACCACCATTGTATTTGTAAAATAGTGTGAATCAGTGTACTTGGGGTCTTGATCTGCTACGACGCGGCACAGTGTAGGGGGGAGATTGATGGTGGTGAGGACACGTGGCGGGGGGCTGTATAGAAAAGGGGTATTATGGGATTATTGATGTTTTGGAGTCAGAGATGAAGACGCTGATGAGTAGGAATAGGAAGGATTGTCTCATTCTTATCCGTTGCAGCCACCCACTTGCATTTTCTCTGTTTTTTTCTAACAACCATTAGATATAGCTGTGTCTTGAATCTCGTCGGGTCAACCCGAAAATCTCACGTTCCGAAACAGTTCTAGTCCTGAGAATGCTTCAGAATCCTTTCGGTCGCTCGTTCGAGAACTACGGTCTTTAGCTCTGGAATTGAATCATTTCCTTGTATTTGAGAAAAACTTTCAGCTTAATTAGAATGAATCATAATTTTTCTTCTATAATCGATCGAAACTCAAAAAATATCATAACCCGGAAATTTTCAGCTCAAAAACTTTTAGACGAATGATATTTGTTTAGCAAATGTCCATTTTATCTTTTTCAGATCAAATAGATAACTAGATAAGATAGCCAGCTCCAAAGTACATCTGTCTTTGCTTTATTCTCACTTTTACACAGAATGAAAAAAATGTTTTCCCAAAAAAATAAAATTGAAGAGCTTACAAAATACAAACAAACAGGTGAAACTAGGAACTGTACTTGCAGCTTGCAGCACCATTCTTCCAAACAGAGCTACTACCTCTAAAAATAAGGAATGTTTTTACTTACAACTCACAAAGTTCATCAGCTAACATATCAAAAATCCCTGGCTACATGATCACATGATGACCCTTTAAACTCATCATCATTTTATTCAAGCCCAAAAATACTTTATATCAACATTCTCTACACATTGCACCTCATCTATAGTTTTACATTATTATGTACACCTAAACTACCTGCTGCTATCGTACACATGAAACTCCATGCTTCACTCACAAAGAATCCCGGACTTCGGTTTAAACAGGATGGCTGCTTCAACCCCATCGAATTTTTCGTCTGTTCAATTTTCCAGAAATCGTCCACAAACTAAGGATACATCACGACAGATATGACCCCGTATTCACTCTAGATGAAATTTCTGGCAAAGAATCTTTGACCTTTATATGTACATTCTCTAACAACTGCAAGAAAACATAATCCTGCATCAAACAGAACAGGATGCAAGGAGTCAAATTTCTGCTTAGTTTATCCCCCAATGGTTTAGCAGCCAACGTAACACGATGAGAACCCAAGAAACAACTACAAGCGCTTTTCAGATTATAAAAAATTGATTAAGAGACAACTATACTCACAATTGGGCAATATGCACAGCCAATTCAGAAGACATCCTGGTTCCAAAAAACAGGACTTCTGCTTGGCATAACGAACACCAACTGTGTATTTCTAAGAGTTCTCATCCGGCAATGTTTGAAAGAACCGTGATACTTCTCGATAGAGTTGCTCCGCCTCAAAAGGTTTTGATACATAACCATCCATTCCACACCTCACGCATTCTTCATTTGTAGCCTGAATAACGTCAGCTGTCATGGCAAGAATTGGTACGTGCCAGTTCAATACATTCCCATAATCCTCTCCTGTGGATTCTCCTGGTAGGATTTGCTTATTAGCAGTAAGTTCGATGTCCCGGATTCTCCTTGTAGCTTCAAACCTGCACAGATTTATATAGTCACAAATACAAATCGTATTATGTTGGAGCAAATATGACACAGAGGTGATGAGACAACTTACACTATCACGATCGCATCCTAATAGTAAAGCGACTAATCAACAACTTACATAATGTCTTTCTACCACAGCAATTTTTTTTTTATCTTTTCTAATATCATGCGATTTACTTTGATGTAACTTGAACAGTGCAAAGTGCAAACTATCCTATGTTTTAGATAACTTGCAATTAGAACACTTGACATGACAGTGTAGCTTCAAAGCTGTGAGTATGCTACTTCGTTCTGTACAAAAATTGCATATTAAGAAATTCATGGATATGATAACTTAATCCAGTAGAATGCAAATACTGTAAAAACATTTTAACTAAAACAACAAAATTGTTGCTTACCCGTCCATTTCCGGCATTTGTATATCCATGAAACAGGCATCAAAAGAATGTGGGGGCGTTAACAACACAATTGCATCTCTGCCTCTTTCTGCATGTACCACTTCAGCACCATACTTCTTAAGGGCACCGGCAGCCACTCTTAGATTAACAGCATTATCATCCACAACTAAAATCTTTCTACCACGAAGAAGAGTGCTTAGAGACGACAATGTACGAAGATCTCCGTTCCGATGATTTCCTCGGTTTCCAACACCCATAGCTCGTTGCAAGCTTGCACAAAGCATGCTCGCTCTCAGCGGCTTCATGAGAATGAATGGTGTAAGAATGCCAGAACCGGATGAACTGGTCCGCGCAGAATTTATAGAGTTAGATAATAGCAACAATTTCGGGGTGACCCTCGAATATATTCTCCTCACATTGTCAAGGAACAGCGCTGATGAGCTTAAGTCCTTATCCCAAATCTCCTCTTCCACGAAAATCATATTTAATGTTGTATTTCTCGAGTTCAAGCTAGAGATATCTTGATTAATGTTGGAAATCATCTCCACATGGATCCCAATTCTCTCGATGTGATATTTGGAAACCTTAGCCCTTACTGGATTTGGATCCACAAGCAGAGCTCTCATTCCTTCGAATTCTGAGACATTATTACTTTCATTGCTTTCCCCGCCGCTAGTGAAAACAGAAGTGAAGGTGAATGTGGAGCCGACATGTGGTGAGCTGGCTAACCCAATTTCGCCTTTCATGAGGTGGACCAAACATTTGCTGATGCTCAAACCTATTCCAGTGCCTCCATGTGTTCGTGTAATTGAAGGACCAACTTGCATGAATGGGTTGAACACACGGGTCTGAGCTTCTAGAGGGATTCCATTACCCGTGTCCTCAACTGATACGATCACATTTATTTGTTCATTAGTAGAAGATATTGAAGAGGGGGTGGAAGATTCTTGGTTGAAGGTTTTAAATGTGGCCCAGCTTTTCCTTCGATCAACTACGGGCAATCCACTCAAAGTGTTTTTGGAATCTATCTCCACATCCATGGATTTGGCCACTTCTTCAACAAGGTGAACGGTCACAAATATGTGTCCTTTGTCAGTGAACTGCAACAAAGATACTCATACATTGAGTTTAAAGAGAAAAGAAAAGATAACATATCAAGTATATACATTTTCTAGTGTATGATCTATTTGCACACACCCCATACAAAGAGCATGTAAAACCAAACCATTTGAAAGAATAGTGTCCTTGTTTCAAAGTCTTTAGTTATTATTTCAGCATATTGGTTCATATGGACTCATAGTCACCTAATATATGTAATTTGAGGGTATTAACTGTCAAGGCATGTGTTACGTAAGGAGAGCTAATGTAACGTCACAAATTCTTTACAGGATGTAACACATCAAAGAGCTGTTTGTGTAGGTTACCCAACCAAAATTTTACAGATGCAACAAAATAATATCAACTCTAAATGACACTCACTTTGATTGAGTTGCCAACCAGGTTTGTGACAATTTGCCGAAATCTTCCAGGATCACCAACTACTGCTTTAGGGACCTTGCTAGAAACATAAACTGCCAACTGCTCTCGCAATCATATCATGAAAAGAAAAGAAGAATGAAATAAGAGACAATGAGATTCAATCAGACAATGGCCGAAAGGAACATAAACACAGATCGAGCGAACACTTTACCTCGACCTTCTTATCTTGTGATTTTCCAGAGAAGAGAGACAAAACATCATCCAGAATTGCCCTTAAATCAAAACTAACTGCCTCAAGCTCAAGTTTACCAGACTCAATCTTTGCTTGGTCCAATACTTCATTTATGAGTGAGACTAAGGCTTTGCCGCTCTCCCTTGCAGTTCTGACATAATCTTGCTGTGTTTCATCCAGCTCTGTGTCCAGAAGCATATGAAGCATTCCTGTTTGAGACAGAGAGAGAGAGCATTAGACCACTCTGAATCTAGTTTTGAATGTAGCTATTCTTAAATTTGAAAGGTTCCTTTACTGAACAAAGAAACTAATTCACTCACCAAGAACGCCGTTCATTGGGGTTCTGATTTCATGGGAAACAGTAGCAAGAAACTGCGTGTTAAAAAATTCCAATTAGATACATATAGATTACAGCCATCAACTATACTTTTATTTTTTGAAATGTATTTCAGGCTACTGAGGGATAAAGGTAACTCGGTTTTTTTTTCTTTTTCAGAAAGATATCATAATGCACAGAAATGTAATGTAAAATTATCCACAAGAATACATGAGTTCCTAAGAAAGTTAAGTAGTTTATTATCGATTTTTTACTTTGGTATGAATACATGACTAAATTTCGAACTCCATCCTGGCACTGGCTTCATCTAAATGATTTGTGGAGTTCAAAAATAATAACATGGGTCCATCTTGGTTAAAACAAAAACAGTAATATTTGAAACTTCAACGCATGACTCGGGACTTTGTGAAATGGAAACAAAAGAAAAGCCAATTAGCCAAGTACCTGGGACTTTGCAACATCAGCTGCCTCGGCACGTTTCTTAAGCTCCATCATCTCATGATAATCGTCTTCAACTTTTGTTATTCGGTTCAGTGTAGCCCGGAATATTTCAGCCACGAGTAATGTTATTATAAATATGCCAACAGATATAGACCATGCCATCCATTGCCACGATGGCTTCTGCTTGAATCTGCAATGAATATTTATCAGCAGATGTAGAAATCCATTTTAAAGATCCACACATAAAAAAAGGACAATATTCTTGTGCCTTCTTATTCTTTTTCCCAAAAACACCCAAATAGCGTTTTCATTTGAATTCAACTGATCATCTAAGACTTCCCAGCTTTTCATATTATATCTAACTAAGGTATTGTTTTCTAGTGCCATAAAAGTTTGGTTTGAAAACACTGCAGAGGCACTTTTAGGGCTATACTAATATGCTATGTTTTCAAGAATTAGAAAGGAAAAAACAAAAACAAAAAAAAAAAAAAAACTCCTTGCAGAGGAGTAGCCCCAAGCAACTTTTATACATACAGGATTTGCTTCTGGTTGATTTAGAAAAATCTAAGAAGAATCCCGTAAGCTTTACACATACAAAGTACAAAATGGCAGATAACACAGCAAACAGTCATAATCTGCTTAAATCGCTCCTGAAAATACAGCCTAAGTGCATCTATAACCTCAGCTAATGATCATAGATAGCCATGATGTGACAAAGATTAAAACACAAATCTTTAAACACGAAAAATATCATTTTACCTGCAGTGCATCTCATGCTTCCTGAATGGATCGCCAAAGTTAAGAGGACTGACATGCGGCTGCTCATCAAACGGGGTATTTGAACCATACATACTTATCGGATGGGAGACATTAGTGATATCATACACATTCACAAGGATGGTTTGTTTACTGGCAAGCTGTTGAAGCAGCTTCTCAACAAGTGATTCAACATCAAAGATACCGCCTAAGTACCTATTTGCAGATGGTGGAAAGTCAGATGATGTTCTTATCAACAGTTATTTAGTGCACTCCAATGCTAGTAGCTACTTGAAACAGCAAATGTTAAAAATATTTGGCATACCCTGCAATTGCTTGGTACCGCTCAGTTTGAGTAGCATCTGGGGGAACATCCTTCTTATAGACGGCATACGTCAGTATTACACCAAGGCGGTTGGTTTTAAGTAACCTGAATGGAGCAGTTAATACACCTTTTCCCGATTCTCTTGCACGCAGTACATTCTCACGATCTTCCTGTTATTATAAGCATTAGAGTTAATACAATTTATTTATTTTAGAAACGGCAAAATTAGAAAAAAAAAATGCAGGCATCACCCACAGTTAGGATTAATCACACTCAATCATTTCAATACACACACACCCCTGCGGAATTATGAATTACGAATTGTCAAATATCCACCACACGGTTTAAACTATTCTGTCACCACCTCCTGGAGGGCAGAGGTTTTTTTT
>JAQRGC011975456.1:0-14935 GCA_028659135.1 Plantago lanceolata
CAATAACAGCAAGAAGAAAGAAACAAAGAACAAAAGAAAGACATTCTTGCACATGTTTTTTCTTATATTCTATTGCACTTATTTTATATTTTTATGGTTTTCTTTTACATTTAAGTGGTGGTCTTTTTGAAATATACTTTTGCTGCCTTGAAGGGTTGGTGGAGTGGAGGATTCGGATATGGACTATGGATAGGAATACTGGTTGCATCTGGATATACTGTTGTTCCAGTCCCATCAGTGGTGTGGAAGAATGAATTTAAACTCTCAGGAAACCGTGCATGTAAGGTAAACTTGTTCTAAGATGTGAAGAGTCTCATGAGCCCATCATTTTTTATACTAGGAAATTGGAACTTTTCAATCTCTGTTGAGAAGTTTACTTGCGCCAATGTGAATTTGATGCTCTTCGTGGTAGTTATATCTGCAAAATATGCATACTCTGGAAAGACATTATGTAAAGGGCTTTAGCCTGGTACTAGCACAAGGATTTTGCAAAATTTATTAGAACAGCACGTGTTCCAGTATTATATTTTTTTGTATATTTTTTTGATAATATATGTATATTTTTTGTTTTTGTAACCATTTTGATGCAGTTTTTCATAGTTTCACTATATCTTGTAAATGCTGCAACACATCCTGAACCTGTATACTCAATTTGAAATAAGAAGGTTGATTTGTTTGACAGGATGACAGCAGAGAGCTTGCTTCTGCTCTTTTCCCCTCCTTGAGTTCTCTGTTGTCACGGAAGAAAGATCATGGTTAGTGGCATCCTCTTCTATAATGTATGGCATTGTGTGAAGTGAATTAATCTTCTAGCCTTGGCTAGTTATATTTGATAGATAGTTAATACTACTATTTAGTTGTGTGATGGTGGAAGCAAGAAGTAGTGGTAAGGGAGTATTGTTGTTAGCTCCGGGATGGAGCCCTTTGTAATTAGCCTATTAACAAAACAAAACAAAAAAAACTATTTAGTTGAGTGTTAAGTTGCTACGTTACATTATTTGCCCATTTTTCAAATCCTTATTATCCTTGGTGAAACTTTGCAATGCATTTTGTTCTCTCTTCCATGTTAAAGATTCTTAAGTTTGTCTTTATGTTGAAGAGTGGAATGTATATGAATACCGGAAAATAGTTGAAAGAACGTGTATAATCAAGATGAGAATATTGCAAGTTTTAATACTGATTGCCTGTAGAAAGTAATAAAATGAGTATAGGCTTTGAACAGCTAGACTCTCATTTGAAGGTATAGGCATGTCATGGCCTATTTGGCTGTTGCATCCATGTTCAAGAGTCAAGACAAGAATATGAAATTCTTTTCACAGTCGAGCAAAGAAATAAATACTTTCTTTTGGAGGAAAAAGGATTGAAGCTGTGCTAATCTAATTGATTTTATGTCTTTTTTATTACTTACAGGACGTGCGGAGGCTCTGCTACTTGCTGCTTATGGTAAAGGGATTAAAGCGACTCGTATTTCTTCATTCATCTTAGAAGATACGATTCCCAAGAATCAGGACCTTCAAGCCCTTGAGCATGACAAACTTGAGGCAGCTTTGAGTTTCCCTGAGATTGAGGACCTCCAAGGCCTTCAGCTTGATGACTTTGAGGCAGCTTTGAGTTTCCCCGAGAATCAGGACCTCCAAGCACTTGAGGATGCCGAACTGGAGGCAGCTTTGAGTTTCCCTGAGAATCAGGATCTCCAAGTACTTGAGGATGACGAACTTGAGGCAGCTAGTTTCCCTGAGAATCAGGAAGTCCAATCCCTTGAGCATGATGAACTTGAGGCAGCCTTGAGTTTCTCAAGTGCATCACTGTGAGTTATCCTGGTAAATAGTACACTTGGCTCAATGGCTCCTCATTCTTAACGGTAGAGTCGGCATATCACTTTAATTTTTTTGTATGGGATATAGCTCCTCATTACTAGGTCACTAAAACGGATAGCTATGTACTCCTATTAACTGTAAGACTTGTACTACATTTTTCCTATTAACTGTAAGTTTATAATTCATGTAGATGCATTAGCATTTGTTGTCATGTCTGAAAAGCAATGTAGGCGGTATTAATCCGCCTTAATGTAACTCTAGTTTTTCAAAGCGCTTTGCTCCCTTATCTTTCATAGAAGATGAAGATGAATATGTGGACTCGATAACTTATGTAATTCATTTGATATGCTGTTGAATTGATACTTTAGGGCTTTAAGCTTGGCTATTCTCAAGTTGATGAAAGAATCTGTTGTTACAGAAAAGTAATATACCTGTGGTCCGATTTGTGTACTAGTAGTTGAACACTTGAACTTGCAAATGAACACGAAACTGACTAGTTAGTCTTACAGACAAGACTCATACGAGTCATTGGTGGCTGGCGAAGTTAGATGGATTGCATGTTCCCGATTTAAGTTCTTTTCATGCATAATGCCGAGTACAAGAAAGGAAAAGGTCGTGCTAAACCTCAATGAACATGGTACATTTGTGATTTGTGCCACTTGAGACATGTACTACTAATCTGTCTAATCATTTGCCTTCAACATCTCATTCCTTGTTTCCTTTTCTCTTGAAAAGGTCAAGCTCAAGTATTCAACCAGGTAGGAAAAGGTCCCCTACTAGAGAATGATTCAACTTTTGATTTTACAAAACATTTTATGAAAGATTTTTATAGTTTCTTTTCCAAGATAAAACTACACATACGAGATTGAAATTGGTGTCTAGTTTACAACCTCTTGTATAATCTCCAACTCGGTTATAAAAGAAAAAAATATTTAAAGTAGTATTATATAATCCATTATTCCTTTAAATTTAACACGTCTAATTTTATGCATTAATCCATTATTGTATTGTGCATATTTTATGCGCTCTTGTAAGTTGGTAACATTGTTAATTTGTCATATGAATAAAATTTTGCCCTTAAAAAAAAACCATGATAAAAGAGGGGCTTATTTTTCTAAATCCGTCCATATTTACTCTTTCTCATACCCTAAAAATCCGGCACACAGTAATTAATTTTTCGACAACTTTTCAATCCTGGTCACGTTACACACCGGCCGGATATTATTCCAAGCAACAGAACAGTCATCAGAAAGTGCTCTTTGCCAATAAATATGAGCAGCAGCATCACCATTTTTGAATTTTGGTCCAATAGCACTGATTATAATAATCCTGCAAAAATATTTCGCTGTCTACTCCGTTTGACTTCGTTGTTATTCTCTCCCTCTTCCTCTCCCCTCTCTCTCACATATGCTGCCATAGTTGTACTCAACGTCCATCTCACACAAAGTAACTCACCACCTCTCGCCTAGTTTTCTGCAGATTCGCCTTTTCAATTACTCGATACTTTCTTCTTAGAGCAGCTCCAATTCAAGGTAGTTTTCACTCCTTTTGCTTCTCTCAGTTCTGTATGTGATCGGATGTGCTTGATTACGAGATTGGAATCGGATTTGTTTCAACTTCGTGTTCGTAAGTTAGGAATTCATCACTGTTCTCTGTTGATTGATATGTTGTTGTATGATGAAATTGATTCTAGTTTTTTAATTGGCACCTGTATTCATTTCTGCTTCGTCTAGTTGTTTTGATGTTTTGACCTATGGGAGTATCAATCAATCAGAGTATGTAACTGTTTTATGGCTGTCCAGTTGTTTGAGCTAGATAGAGTGGTTGGAGTACCGTGCTATTAACTAGAAGTAACATCTAGCTGAGTTTTCGATTCAATTTTCACTTACGAAGCAATGATTGTGGCTTCGCTGCCTTGTTTTATGGTGGTTTTATGTTTCGGAGAAATGTGCTTTGGTTTTATGCATATTGCAAAGAATATTTGGCTCTTTGCTTACCAAGTGATTTATCTACTGAACTTCAATATCTCAATAAATAGCTAGAAATCCTACACCGTATCCGTGAGCAGCGTTTTTTTCTTTTCTTTCCTTCTTCAAACAACCTACTCCTATATGAGATGGCACTATTATCACACTAGAAAAGATGGAACCTCTGATGGATGTTGAGGGTTAAGAACTTAAGATAATTATGAATATAGACTCTCATTTTCTGTTTATTTAGTGCTCATTTCTGTAAATGATCTTAAGAATTGGTTGGTTCTATGAATATGTTGATCTCATGTCAATTATAAGTGGCCAAATCTGGTTATGGTGTTCATGCATTTTGGATCCAACTTTGAACCTACTTAACAGTAACTTTCAAGTTGCAACTGATGACGCTGTAATTCGTTGTAGAGCATCAGAGCGAGGTTCGTTTCAAGATTTACTATAACTACATTGGAGCAAGAAAACTCGTCCTTTGTTGGTAAGGAGGACTCTCAAGTGTTGTCACTTGGAAGATCATTAGCTTGGCAGCTTGCTGGATCAGGTTGAGGTCAAGTTAACAAGGAAATAACAGCAGGTATGATTATTGTTGCGTACTTGCCAATGTTGCCATTACAGTTCACGTGTAATTCTGACAATATATAATGCTGTCACTCGGTGTGATGATGGACTGGCTTTTTTATGGCTGAGTTCATTTAAGTATTGATTGCTGGTATCAAAGATTATATTATTAGAAGTGCACTGGACTCTATCTTTGTAGTGGAAATAACAAGTTAAGAGTGCTTCTCTGCCCTAACTATTTTTTATGGTTTGACTTGGAAACAAAACAACTTAAAAAATACAAATAACTTGGGTACTACAATACTTGTTTCTTTTAGTTTGACAAGACTCGAAACTTTTGCCAGCTTAAAATTGAGCCTCACCTGCCAAATCATATAAATATCAGTAAAAAATTGAGTATGTGAATGTTTATTTAAAACTAAATACTAGAATTGCTCTTTAATATTTTGAGGAAATTTGTAGATTTCAACGCCATTAAAAAATTACTGGAGAAAAAAATCACTTCAAAAAATATTAATGTATGCCTACTTATGGTCCTGTGGACCCACCATATTTAAGCTCAAATTATTTGCCAAAATCATAGAAGATAGACTTGAAATTGGAAAATTAATAAATAGGACCTGGTTTTCTCTTTTTCACTTACCAACATTATCCTTCTGACCAAACACGACTGACGGAGACTACTATGTTAGCATAAGGCTTAAATAGTTTTCCACTTTTTCTTTAAGCCCCGTCCGATATAGTCAAAGATAATTGTCCTGTTTTGAACTTCTATAAAGAAGGGAATCTAGTTATACCGAAATGCTAATAAAATGATGTCTGCATCCAAATGATGTTTCGACTTGCAGCACACTTCCAGAGGTTAGCATTTGTGTTCTTGAGAAGACATGATTGTTATTTTCACGGAGCACTCTTAAAATTGCATTTCTAGTTACAAAAACAAACATTTGAGTATCTTTCTTCTTCCAATGGATTATGATTAATAGATTTGAATGTGGATCCGTGTGCTTAGAAGTTATCTACCTTTTGTTAACTTTGATTTTTTATATCGAATTTAACTGTCTGCCCGTTGATTTAATTGCTTATCTGAATCCTACTTGCTTCTTTTCATTGTTTTGTCTCTAGATCTTTGGGGATGAAGAGTCCCAGTAACAATGATGAAACTGATGTGGAGAGCGGGAGGTTAGAAAAGGATACACTGAAGACAGTGCGAAGTAGAAGAGGACTTACAGTACACAATCAAGCCTTTTTATCTGGTATTGCATATTGTGTGTCTTCCTGTAGCATGATACTGGTCAACAAGTATGTCCTATCGAGCTATAACTTCAATGCCGGAATATCTTTGATGCTATACCAGGTTACTATCTATATTAGATCTTTATTTTCTCCCCACGCTAACTTTTCATCCGTAATTGTCTTACTACACAGTTATTTTAAACAATTTTTCATGTTCAGTGATCTAATTATGTACTAATTTATGCTCGCAGAATTTTGTCGCAGTAGTTATTGTTTCCATTTTGAGTATACTTGGCATAATTACAACAGAGCCTCTTACATGGAGATTAATCAAGGTGTGGTTACCTGTCAATATCATATTTGTTGGGATGCTGGTCACAAGTATGTTCAGGTAATTTAGTTTTCTTTGTTTCGGTTTTATATTAATTCTGTCTTCTGCTTGTGCCTCTATAATACTCGGAACTGACATCTCTTTTATCATTGTATATATATCCTTAGTACTTCCCCTTCCCAAATAGAACTTCATGTTTCTTTTTGTAAGCGGAGTTCAAGAGGAAACAACTAAATAACAGGGTGATTTATATAAGTTGTGTAAGTGGGTGTTAAAGTATGAGAGGTATTGAATAAAGAACTATAAAAAGTTTATTATTATTTTAGATATGGGAAGTTTCTACCGATGCTCAAAATGACAAATTCAGAAATTATATATTGGATGGAGGGAGTATGCTTCTGTAATATTATAGCACTGGTTCTTGTTTGCTGTTATATATCTATAAGTTTATAAGTGGGTGTTAAGTATGAGAGGTCAATGATAAAAAGTTTATTATTATTTTAGATATGGGAGGTTTCTACCGAATGCTCAGAATGACAAATTGAGAAATTTTATATTGGATGGAGGGAGTATGCTTCTGTAATGTTATATCACTGGTTCTTGTTTGCTGTTATGTATCTACTGCTGGTTCTTAACGTGAGGGTATCTGTTTTAACTGATTTTGTTGTGTTGAATGCATAAACCAAAGTCAACTGCCCTATTGATGCCTTAGGTTTCCCAATCTTCATGTGCCAGACTTCTGTACTACGTTTTTCTTGTACATCTCAGCTCTTCCATTGTCTGGCTTGGCCTTCTATAATAAATATTTGATGTGTTGTATCATTTTTTTTTTTTCATCATGATGTAATTTTTTCATTGATGGAAAACAATGGTTAAAAGTGATACTATCCCTGAAACTTCCATCTCAAGGATGAAAGTTTGTCCTAATTTTATTTATCAGCAACAAATAACATGGGGAAATTCCCTGAAAATGGAAAATAAACCACGGGACTTTGTTGATACTTGATAATACCAAACTGATTAGCTTCTTGTTTGGGGGAGGGGGTGTATAACTTGCTGATTGTTCTCATGTCAACTATTTCCCCTCTTTGTTATCTGCTTTACCAATTCCTACTTAGTTTCCTCTTCATTCCTCAGGCTGTTACCTAACGTTGTCACCATTTCCGTTGCAGTCTAAAATATATAAATGTAGCCATGGTCACAGTTCTGAAGAATGTTACCAACGTGATAACTGCTGTTGGGGAAATGTATCTATTCAACAAGCATCATGAAAACAAAGTTTGGGCAGCTCTTTTCTTAATGGTATGTCATGTGGCATGATATTTTTAACTGACTAGAAGCAATTACATCCAGCTAATGACACATCAACTTAATATGCTTGCTCAACTGAGGCTCTATAGACCATTTCTTTTTTACGTGAACCACACTTACTGGTAGACTGCAAGTCCATCTTCTTTTGGTGGATTCTACTTGCTGATGATTTTCGGTATTATCTTGGAAACTGCAATAGACAACATAACAACAAAAAATAAAAATAAAATAAATAAAATGATCATGAATTTTCTCTTTATAGTCATCTGGAGTATCAATATATCAATAATCAATTAGTGGCCATTGTAAATAAGGCTCCTTCATGATGATTCAATATGAGATTTGTTGATAAATCTTTACTATACATTATACTCATACCAAATATGCTAAAGTTCCCAAGATAAGTGATGTTATTTACCTTAGTGATCAGCATCTGATATTCTGATGGACTAAATTATTTTGTGACATTAAGCTTTCATGGTTTGCAGATTATATCAGCAATATCAGGAGGAATTACAGATCTCTCGTTTAATGCTGTTGGATATGCATGGCAGTTTGCTAATTGCTTTTTGACAGCATCATATTCTGTAAGGGGTTCTATTTTTATGTTTCATATAATATTGTTTAGCAATATAGCCTCATAGATTTTTGTACTTTCATCGTCTCTAGAGGTGGCTATATGTACCCACTGTCACGCGTATACCTGCTCCCAAGCTATACAGAGGATGGCAATATTTACCCATGTAGACTTCTTTTCATTTTTTCTTTTTTACACAGTACCATCACATGTCTACTTTTAAGCTA
The DNA here is from genome assembly GCA_028659135.1 of Plantago lanceolata. Lineage (NCBI taxonomy): Eukaryota > Viridiplantae > Streptophyta > Magnoliopsida > Lamiales > Plantaginaceae > Plantago > Plantago lanceolata. Next base: position 8,043 of record JAQRGC011975456.1, read on the forward strand.
TGAGATTGACGATACCCCAGTGATCGTGATCCAAGCTAAGCTATGCAATGCTTTATACTTTGTTGGTGTCATGGTGTGGATTTACTTTGTTTGATCAATGAACTAATTAGGCCTCTGGTTTCATTGTTTATTTCTTCAGTATACTTTTTGGGTTTGTGTGTAACATCAGTTTCTGAGTACTGTAGGTATCCTGGACAATTTAGCTATTCCTTTTTAGCCTATGCTTGCAAAACAGTGATAAACTTCTCTTGTGCAGCTAACACTGCGCAGAGTCATGGATACTGCCAAGCAAGAAACTAAATCTGGAGAGTTGAACGAGTTCTCAATGGTCATGCTAAACAACAGCCTTTCGCTGCCTCTAGGAATGTTACTTGTTTTCGTATTCAACGAGGTCGATTATCTTTTAAACACGTAAGATATGATACATTTCTGTTTTGTGGTTACATATGCTTTTAGCCATTGATGGGTTATCTTTGTTTCTTAATGAATTGTGCATTATGTTTATAAATTAACGGCATTAGCACGTATAAGCATCAATTATGTGTGTTAAAGTTAAATATCTACTTCACAATCATCATAAGTTGAAATTCCCAGAATGCATGACTTCAGACCTCCAGTTTTCTATCTTAGCTTTTTAATAGTAAGAAGTTGCCTTTTCACTATGCTTACCTTTTCTTTATTGGTCCTTTTGTTTCTCAATTGCAGACCTCTTTTGAGATTACCTACATTCTGGATGGTGATGACATTTAGCGGTTTTTTGGGTTTGGCAATCAGCTTCACTTCCATGTGGTTTCTCCACCAAACTGGGGCTACCACTTACAGGTTAGCTTTTGGATTTACTCCGATTTTAGGTTAGAGGTTGCAGATTCTTACTATTCATTTCTTGCTTCACGCAGCCTTGTCGGATCACTAAACAAGATACCTCTTTCTGTTGCTGGTATCCTTCTCTTCCATGTCCCTACAAGCCTGGAAAATTCTGGCAGCATATTCTTTGGTGAGTTCCCTTTGACCATGCTTTCCCGTGTATTCCCAGTTTCCTGCTGTCATGAGTTATATGAACCTGCTGCTGACTTCTCTTTCTTCTTATAGGCTTATTGGCCGGAGTGATGTTTGCAAGAGCAAAAATGCGGTAACAGCTTGATTTTTTAAGGTTTAGAACGACAACCACCAGTGTAAACAATAGAGTTTTGGCCCTTCTGCTTTGTACCATGCACTCACAGTACCGGGTGTGTGCTGTAACAATTCCCATATACAAAGGGTTGGCATTGTTGTCCAACAAAGACTAATCATAGGGAACTTCTCTGATCAATTATTGAACATTAGCATTTCAGTTAAATCATTTGAACAAGTAACTTTTCTCATAACACCCATTACGAAACACTTTTACCAGTGTTCCAAAGAGATTAGATATCATGTTGTAAAAGTTAATGTTTTACCAGCTAAAGCTGCTGCAAATACTTGCACAGGGTGTTTTTGAGAATTACATAACTTGTGGTGTTATAGTAGTGGTGTAATATTTTGCTAGTAGTGTGTATTTGATGATAATTCTTCTCTGTACTTGGTGATATTGTGGACAAATACATATGCATATCATTCATATCAGCACATCCCTAATAATTGCAAAACTTGCGTTATACATTTTGGACCTAAAAGAGTAAAAGTTATTGCTGTTGCCGTGGTAAAATATTTCTATTTCCCTTCTAATTTGAGTAATTTTTAATATTTGGCCCGGAAAAGGTTTCTCCGTTCGTAACGATTTTAGTTTTACATGATTTCACACTTGCATCGATTTTAATTTTACATAATATACCATTCGAACACATTTCGAGTTGAGTTCTCAATAGGACTGACAAATACAATAATGAATCAAATCCCTGAAGACTGGATCGTATTATGTTGTAAAAGTTCACCTATTATTTACCACACCTGAGAGACGGACAATATTGGTGGGTCAAATGTTAATCAATTTTGAAGGGGTTAAAAATAGTACTCTAATTGCACGTTAAGGAGCAAGTCAAAATTAATCATGTTAGCTTAAAGGATTTTAGTAAATATAATAGGGTAAAATAATGTCGCTTTAACACCGTTCAATTGTGAATCCCAAATTAGCTTAACTTGAAATGCGACTTTAGCTGAAACTGCAGATATATTAGTCAGTCGTAGAACGATCTGGTATCCTCCTCCTCCTAAACCAAAACCAAAATAGTCTGTCTGTCTATTTGGAGATTCCGAGTGTCCGATTGATTCTCAAGAGCAGCAGGATTTGCAGGCGAAGGAAGGAAGAATGGATGAGTATGAATTCCGTCAACTCCTGGAGCTCTTCCCTGCCGTCCGCTCTCGGGATTATCACGTAACCCCCACATCCTCTCTTACTCTGATTTTCCCTAATTTTCACTTTGTTGCTTCTTTCTTATTTCGACTCTGTTTTCATCTTCGACTGTTAAATCTTCAATTGAATACTAGTACTGAATAGATAAACAAGTTCCTCCTAATGGAAAGAGTTCAAACTTGACTACGAGTATGTTATTGGAATACCTCCATTTTTCGTGTTGTTATAGCCATGGGAATGTCATATATGTGAAATTTATTACCTGTACATTGCCATTGTATGTCTACTGACGCTCAGGGTTCCAATTTGTCCAGTAATTGATACGTTTTGCTGAATGTATGTATACACAACAAACACGATAAAATAGCTTTAACTCTCTCCGTTTAGGCGATTGTACCCTAGTTTAGATTAGTGTTTTGAGGTTTGTTGGGTAGGATTCATAGGCAAAGGCGATGGTGTTAGACTTTAAGCTCTCGATTAACTGTTAATATGAACATTGCATTGTTTGTTACGAAGCTTGAGGAATTTGAATTTGAGGAGAATTAGCATGTCTCAACAAGCCATGCGGTTTTAGTTATAAACATCGGATCAAGTGTATAATAGTATACATTTATGGATGTTGCATTCTGTCCAAGTATCTAGTGACGAACAAAAACTATTTTAAACTTAGAATCTTTATAAAGCAGTTATACATTGTCTTTATGGTCTGTCATACCCGATCCAGAGATGATGTGCATAAAATCCGATTAAATGATTACATTTAGTTCGGTCTTTCAATTTGCACTTGTGTCCTTGCTTGATTGTGATTGAAGATAAGCTAAGTTGGGATGATAATTTGATAATTGTTTAACAATCAAATTGTTTTTTTTTTCCAGGCTGATGTGGATTCTTTAGCATCTCAGGTATTCTATTAATTTCATTCCATATTTAACTCTAAACCACTGGAATCTTACATTTATATTTGCTTTCAGGGTGGAGAGACATCTGGAAGTCACAATCCTGGTAATTTCACTCGACTGTTGGTTCTTCACTTCTCATTTTATCATTATCATGGTTTCCATTAGTTTGTCATGAACTCATTGTAATCGAGCAAACAATGCTTCATTAATAGAGACGATCCAGTCTTTTGATATTTTGTCTTTTCTCTGTTATGAAACAAATGGATCATATGTTTTATGTTATCCTTGGTGCAGAAGCATTTTGGGGGAAACTGAGGTTGTCTGCTGAACTGAGGGTATGTATCTTATGTTTCGAGTTTATGAATAAGTTTTGGAGAAATCTTTACAGAACCTTCTTTGATTAGTTCTGAATCTCTTGTATAAATTAAAATTCTTGTAGTTTGATCTCCTTGACAATGTTTTCCAATAAAAATGTATTCGCTCATAATTAAGAATGCAAATCTCGATAGATCTCTCTTATCACAAAAAACTAAAACTAAGAAGTGTAACCAATTCTCAAAGGAGGTAATGTCATGATGATTTTGATATTTGGCCTTTTCAGATGGGGCCAGCGGATGCAGCAAAGTTTTGCAAAGCCTTTCAACAAGTCTACAAGAAGCTGGTACACTTGTATATTCATCGTCATATTTTATTTTTGTTGGAAAAAGAACAAACTTTAGTTACAACTACGTATTATCATACTTCAGGTGTATGAAGAATTGACGATGGAAGCTGCAAGGAGCTTCATGGAGTCCAGGAGTCCCTGAAAGTGGAGTGGATATGACCTCATTGTCTACTTTGCATACAACTAAAGTACATTATTAAGAATGGCTATATATACATTTATGTCCTTCATATGTTATGTAACTGAAGCTGGAGACTCTAAATCACATTTGGTTATTGGAACACCTCTTTTTCTTTATTTGCTGTTCTTGATGTTTTAACTTTTGCTGATCGAAAATATTCTGTGGTGATGTTTAATTTAAGCTCCTATGGCTATAGCCATGTTTTTAGTAGTAGTCCTAGACTAGACGAATTGTGGAGGAGGTAATACATTACTCTCAAACCGGAACCACTCGGGTGTTTCTGTCATTTACACCTATTATGATGTATAAAAAGCGCTTATGGAAGAGCCATTCTCGGGTGTAAAGTTCACCTCAACCTTTTTCTTACTCGAAATTACATGACAGTACATTTGAACCTTTCCGGTATATGATATTTTCAAATATTCTCAAAATTTGTGAAATTCCCAAGATATTTGAATTGAAACTACTACTCTACTAGTACCAATAGAAAAAACAAAAGCAAGCTACAGGGAGTAACATAGTTAAACTTAACTTCAAAATTTCTAGTTTAATTTCCGCAAAATTCATGTTATAAGTAGTTACAACATTGAAATCCATTATTATCTCTATAATCTCCTTTTTCCAATGTCTTCTCTCTTTTCCCCTTCAATTTTCCTTATGTACAAGTTATGAACTCAGACTGGCAAAACAGATGCCTGCAGATGATAAACAGCAGAGTAGAGAAGGCATGATGTGTATGTACAACAATCATCTGCAATCTCCGCAGCTTCCGACTGGTCAACAACTTCAGCTCGCTCCATGAAATAGGTCAGAATCATTCTCAACAACCGCAGCTTTGTGTGTCTAATTGTAACTAATTCGGAAGGATCAATGATTAACCTCTTTTGCTGAAAGTTTCTTGGGTCTGGCACGCTTGAAGTCATCTACACTACGAAACTGTTCACGCAGCACCTTATCCAACTCAGGATGTTTCTTTAATGGCTCCTTATGGTCCCGGGTCTCCCGGTAATGGTGAAATGCCCTGCGAGGGAAGAATAAGAACATGCCATAAAAGGAGTGCACTACTATTTAAAGATTTTAAGTCGGACATAAGTCCTTCACTACTTCAATAATGAAAATTAGAGAATTAAATCGGAAATTGGAAAAGGATGACGCAATTACCAATACTTCTCCAGGCCATAAAGATCCCCACTTTTGTAGAACTCAAGCGTGTGCTTTTCAAAGTCCTCGTATAAGTCCCCTTTGAATTCCTTCTCTAAACCATAGCTGAAACAGAAAAAACAGTAAAATTTTATTCGAACAACCTCGTAGAAACTAGGATGAAACAGTATATTTACAGAATCTAAAAAGAAAAATAAATATTGAGACAATTAACCACCAAAAGATCATACCTGTAAAATCTGAATAGGCACTCCAACCCATAATGGTAACTAGCACTAGCATCTTCCAGGGCCAACTTCTGGAAATCATTATACATAGAAGGAATAAACATATCCCTCAAGAAATATGACCAAAACCTGTACAGCGTATTCATCTCCTGCAAGTAAAAAAGCAGACATAGACATCAATAAGTTACAATTATTTAAGCATCAAAACAGCCTCAGTCTCCATGTCCTTCGCCATTTAGTTTTAAATCGTAAATAGATTTTTCCCCAAGGATATCAAAGTAGTCATATCTGCAATCCACTTGAATGAATATATTAACCAACAATCTAAGAATATACCTCGCTGCAGCCGATTCCAAGTTTCTTGCGATCGTTAAGGCAGCGATTACGATACTTCTTGTACCTGTAAAGAGAAGGAAGCTATATTAAATTATTAACCCATAAAATCATTCTAATATATGTGCAAAATCTGAACGCAGGTAATTCTAATGGATGTATTCTATGATCATACAAACTTGCATTTTTGCACTTGAAAAGGCACAAAAAGAAATATTCTCACAGCTGCTGTTTGAAGCCATTTTCCTCCAGAAGCTTATGACTTGGGTGTTGAAATGGTGGGAAGGACTTCGGTACTGAACCAACTGGTGGACTACTTCCGGAAAGATTGCTGTGAGGTGAAGCACTCAGCTTTGAAGGCCTCATCATCAACCTGCAAAATCGAAAATTACATTTTAACACGCTTGAACTCCAATTCCAATACTACACCTAAACCTTAAGAAAAATATAATTTACTAATCTACGTGATATTCAGACGCCTCCTTGTATGCAATGATAGAGAACAAAATAGATTAAAACGCTCACCCTTGGCTATCTGGAGGCGTAGAACCAAAGAAAAATCCAACTGCATCACTAGGTGGACTTTCAGATATTGCACCAACAGAGGTTCGGGCACTTCCATGAGCTCTAAAGTTGGCAGGAAATAGTCGCTGCTTGTGTATATACTGCTGCTTTGAGCTGCCTTTGTTATGCTTCCTTCTAGAATTAGAATTTCCAGGAACTTCAGAGCCATTTCCTCCAGTAGAATGATCTGAAGTCGCCATATTAGTGGAACCTCTGAAATTCTCGGGGGTGCTTTCTTTCACCGGCTTCTGATGCCTACGGCGAGATCTCTTCGAGTTAATTTCCTGCAACTCCAAAAGATTATAAATGAATTATGTACATTTTGGTAAGTGCAACAGATACAGAAAACAATCTCTTCACCTGCTCGTAAAAGTATAGGCCGTCGTTTATAGCGGAAGCAAGCTCATTGGATATGGTGCCTGATTCTTTATCCATTCCCTCACTTATCCGAGTTTTCTGTAGCATCAAAATTAGTCTTAAAGTTCTAACAGTGAACAATTTATTAAGATTTAGAAACTAAACATGTTCAGGAAGC
>JAQRGC011975559.1:0-11550 GCA_028659135.1 Plantago lanceolata
TAAATAGGAGAGAGCTATTTCACTTGTAGATAGACAATTCATTTTTCCACTCAATAAAGCAGCTCCTTTATTTACTCCCATGGTGTTCCGCTTGATCTCTGATAGGACACCACCTGACCATCAAAATTGAAAATGTCGCCTATCAAAAACAAATTTACCCGAATTTATTCGCCTCAAAATTATATATATTCATTTTTTTTCTTCAACTTTGTTTAATTGCAGTTTGAAGGAGGTTGCAACACGTAGTAGCATTTTAATTCTACATTTCAATCTTTTTATTTTCATTTTTCCTCTGAGATTGCTCCTTGTACGAATTTGAAGACATGATCGAAGAAATTAAACATGTATATACCCACCTCACATTTCCCCTTTGGAGGTGACAGACGACAAATGGAGGCCTCAACATTTTTGTTCATGGTGGCCGGTTTCATCTTGATTCACCATGTCTGCGTTAATGCTTCCGCTCCAGATCTTGACGTTCGTTTTTCCAGACAAAATTTCCACAATCAGCACTATTGTTCTTCATCATCTGTAAGGAAAATTACCACTAATTTCAATATATTTTCGAACTTTTATGAATGATTGTTGATGAATGATTGCACTAGCCGATGATCAATGCAGGGAAGTCCCATAGTGTATCATGTAACCTCTTATGGCGCAGACCCAACTGGGATGAGTGACAGCACTGATGCGATTCTTGAGGCGATAACAGACGCTCTTAAAGGCCCCGTAAACGGTTTCCTCATTGATGGCATTGATAATCTTGGTGGAGCAAAAGTTGATCTTGATGGTGGCTTTTACTTGATCTCTCGTCCAATTCAATTCCCTCTTCCTGGAAAAGGAAACTTTATGGTACGTGCGTATTTACGCGCATCCTCTTACTCATTCACCTCAATGCATCACAAGTTGTTGATGATGATGAAATCTCTGTATATATGGAACAGTTTAACCAAATGTATATGTCATGTATTGTTCCTGTGTTTACACTACGTACTGATAGCTGACAAAGTGACTATGGAAATGGCTTCGCCAGAGATTATACTAGTTTAGTTTCAATGCATTTGCTGATGATGACAGATACACGGGGGTTCGCTAAAGGCAGCATATAGCTTCCCGAACGAAGGATATCTGATAGACTTATCCCCTGCATCAAACAATGGCTCTGGATACAACTATGAATTCATCACACTGAGGGACTTGTATTTGGATTCTAATTTTCGGGGTGGAGGAATTCAGGTTCTTCAGTCTTTAAGAATCAACATTGACAACTGTTATATCAGTCATTTCAACACGACTGGAATCTCAGTGCATCGTGGCCATGAGACCTACATCAGATACACTTATCTAGGCCAAAAGATCACAGCAGGTAGTGATTATGACGAGAGGAGCTTCACAGGAACGGCAATAGAATTGGGAGGAAACGATAACACTGTTTCAGACGTGGTCATTTTTTCTGCCAATATGGGGATCATGGTTTCCGGTCAGGCTAATTTGTTTTCAAATGTGCATTGCTATAACAAGGCCACTGGTTTTGGTGGTACCGGGATATACTTGAAGACACCAGGTTTAACACAGACGCGCATTGTCAACTCATATATGGATTACACGGGGATAGTAGCAGAGGATCCTGTGCAGCTCTCAATTTCCAATAGCTTTTTCCTGGGAGATGCTTATATTGTGTTGAGATCTGTTGCGGGTGTAGTGAGTGGAGTGACTATTATGGACAACATGTTCACCGGATCCAGTAGAGGCGTTGATATCGTGCAGTTGGATGAAGCAGGCGGGGCTATTAGTCAGGTTAATCAAGTGGTCATAGATAGGAACAACGTAAATGGTATGAATCTTAGGGCAACTATCGCTAGAGCAAGTGCTCAAGGGAATGCTAGCTCATGGACAATGGACTTTAACCCAATCCTAGTGTTTCCTGACCTGATCAGGCAAGTTCAGTACACGTTCCTGCCGGAAGGTGGAACATTTCCGGCTCATGCACTGAGGAATATTTCAGGGAACAAGGTTGTGATTCAAGCAGATAGGCCTGTACCTGCTATTATTTATGTCACAGTAGATCAAGGTTGGAGGCTACATTATTCTTAAAGGTTGTTTCACAAGTCTGTATGATGGTGTATAAGGAAAACTAATGATGAAGCTTCAGTAGAATCGGAGTTGCAGGTCAGAAATGTGTGCAAGTAAACACTAAACACAGGCAAGGCAATGCACATATAGAAGCTCAAATATCACTTAGTGTACTATATCAAACTCTCAAACAGAGAAACATAATCATACATGTTTTATAAATTTGCACACGATCTTATTTGGGGAACCAAAGAAACAGCACGAAGCAAAAAAGCCCGTGTTTGTACTCGAGATCAAAACATTTAACTAGGCAATCAAATGACTACATCACAACTATTCAAGAACAACTTTTCGCGGTTCTGTTAACACAACGTAGAATTCAGGATTTCTTTAGTGATTGCATAACTGTAAAATAAGTCTGGATAGCAGCTAACCAGAGAGTGATGATAGATTGCATAAAAAGAAGAAGATTCCAGGGGTCCCCGAAGTAAGTTGTCCTCAATTCAGCCATCCACATATCCCACCGCTTCATGCCGTGCGTCTCAATTATGGCTCTTATATGCGCGAAACTGCCCAAGTTGTCCCAACCAAAAGTATCAAGCTCTTCGAATACCTTAAAAACTTGTTCATCAGTATGGGCGCCGCAGGATAGTATCCCTGCCTTTCTCAGAATCTTCACGTCATTGGAGTCCTGGATTAGTAATTTCATGAAATTAACAAATGATATGACTTCGTTAGTACTAGCTGGACTAGATATCTCATAAGCTATGAGGTTGCTGTACATCACGGAAGAGTTTCTTGAGATAGACAAGACTGGTAAATATAGTTGATTGTCATCGGAATCAAAGCTAACAGCTCCTTTACGTCTGTACTCCTTGCTCGTACTTCTTCTGATATAGATGCCAAACGCTTTGAGATCTGTTACAGCACGATTATTACATTTTACGTTTTCCATTGTTAAAGACGATGAGTGCTTACTCAAATTTGGAAACATTGCCTTTATTCCCTTTATTTGAGCACTGTAATATGCTTCCAGGAAGTGAAATGAATTATTCTCCTCAGAAAAATCTCTCCCCTGCCAATCATCTCCCCCATCGGCATTGAACAGCCTGCAATGTTGTCCATCGGCAAGGACTGTACTTTGTAGCAGATCGCTGAAAATAGATTCCCCACGATCAGATTGTAAACATAATAGGAACTTCACCATTGACAATGGAATCTGATTTTCCATAAGGAGCAGATCACGAGTAATGAACTTTATCGCTCCTTGACCAAAGTATGAGTTGAAGAGCTTCAACTTAGTAGAACTGCTGCCATCGACACGAGCTTGCTGCATCTGCATATAGTAAATAAAGAAGCAGGCATCATGAAGAATCAACCAAGCCAGAGCCTGGTCAACAAATTCAACTTCTTCGTACAAACCTCGTATCTCAGTGATCCGTTCAAGAATCTTCCCGTAGAAGAACGACTTGTCTTCACCATTGTGGCTTTCAGGAACAAATGCATCGAGAGACTCTTGCTTAAAGATTTCCGCACGGCGACACTGGGGGTTTCCATGGTAATAAGGCCCCATCGATACAATAACCGGGATGTATGCATCAAGATGGTCCTTATTACTCTTCAAATGAGGTGGCACCCTCCGGATTTGAGGTTGATCACCTCCATCTGGAATCTGAACCATAACAGAGGAGGAACCCGGGTTGGCTGGTTCAGCTCCTCCTGCCTGATGGGTTGGTGCCGAAAGAGTATTCATTTCTTTTATGGTGTGAGTTGTGAGAGAGAAATTCTTGTGATAGTTGGCTGTGGGAGAAGGGTGGGTTAAGGATTTAGATGCAGGTGGAGTAACAATCAACTTATTATATAACAATCAAGCTGAGTCGGGTGAATTAAGCAAACGTAAACTGATTTAACCGAAGACAACTCAAATTAAGGTGAAATAAATAGTGGAAGGAGGGTTTATTAATCAACTCCCACGTCAACGATACCCTCTGCTTGAGAGGTTGTTGCAGTTAGATGCGGTGTGGACGGACGTGTTTCTCCTACCTAACATTAGTGAAGTAATTATCTGTATCTAAATTTAATTACTTGAAAATACGAATGTGAATGCTGAGTTATTAAAACCGACCAAATGGACATTTTATACTTCACTACTACTCACTTGTTATCACAGTTCCAGCGAGGTGCCAACCGATAATATATACTATATTTGTATATGCAAGACCAAGACTCTTGAGATTTGAGAAGTGCCTAAACACTAAACTATAGTTGGCCATTTTATACGAACACCGAGAGAGAGTAAATTACAATCAAACTTGATCAGTGATTTTGGGGGCCATGATTTTGTGCAATGGAAGTCTATAACTCTATACTCCTATGTTAATAAATTTTCAATATTACACCCTCCGCACTTTAACTTTAACCAAATGTGCATGGTGTATAATGAATTAATGAAGCTTCAGTAGAATAGGAGGAGTTGCAGGTTAGGTGTGTAGTGTGTACAAGTGAACACAGATAAGGCAATGCATATATAGGGGAGATTGAGAAGTAAACACAGACAGTAAGTGACTAGCAAACACAACCCCTTTAAACATTAACATTACAAGATCATTTACATGATGTTACCAACCTTATCCGTAATATGCTCTAAACGCTCACGTAGATCTCTAATATGGTTCTGTGCATGCTTAATCCCTTGAGATTTTCCGTTTCCCGTTGCTACGACATGGTTCTCCTTCTCCATGATGAGCTTGGCTAGCTTTTCCAATGGAATTGAGTACTTCTCACACAGGGCTTGTAGTTCCTCCATCAGGCCCTCAATATCCATCCCTTCGCCATTTGTCTTCTTTGACTGAAGAAACAACATAAATGGAAACTAATCATATATTGTCTCATCAAGTGTGCGAAAACATTACAAATGATACAACAATACAATGGCTTGTTAGGAAACTTCAGAATGTTGTTCAAAATCAAACAAGAAAGAAAAGAATAACCAGTATACTTATCATCCAGAAACTCCTTGAAAACCCCCTGCCCGTGTTTTCCAAAACCATATAAAACACCCCTACCAAAACCATTATATATAAAACCACTGCCCATGTTTTTATAATTAACAAGAAATGTCATTCACAGATGTACTACTTATATAACCCCTGCCCAATATCTTAAAAGCCCACAAGAAGAAGAAGAATATCTTAAAACCAATATATACTGTATAATCAATTAAAATGCGAATCCATCTTAAAAGCATACTGCAAACTTACTTGATTAGGATAAATGTCATTCACAGATGTGCATGGTGCATCATCAAGATTGTTCCCGTCATCTTCTGAACAACTACCTTCTTCCTCTCCACTATCCGATATCAGTATCACCAAGTCATCTTCGCCCTTGGAACGTGATAGATATTCTTCTTTTTGTGGTATCTGCGTCATAGAATGAGGATTATAATCAATTAAAAGGCGAATCCATCTTAAAAGCATACTGCAAACTTACCTGATTAGGACAGATGTCATTCACAGATGTGCATGGTGCATCACCAAGATTCTTCCCGTCATCTTCTGAATAACTACCTTCTACCTCTCCACTATCGGAAGATATCAGTATCACAGAGTCATCTGCTGGCTCACCATCTTCACCCTCGGAAGTTGATAGATATTCTTCTTGTGGTTGATTGAGAAAGGCAGCCTCATTCTCTGTTTTTCCATCAAACTTTTTCATCTGCATCAGTTAACAAGAATGAAGATTTAATAATTAAATGGTGAATCCATCTTGAAAGTACACAGCAAACTTACCATATTAGGAGTAATCTCATGCACACTTGTCTTTTTCAAAGCTTCCTTTAGATTTTGGAGATCCCATCTCATGAATCTCGGGTATGCATCATCCATGAATGGTTTCACTATCTTGCAGTGCTCACAAAACCAATACTGCAATTGAAAACATTTAATAAATAAACATTAAGAATTAATATAAAAATAATGAAATTGTCATGTACTTACGGATAGAAGCACGAAACATCCGGTATGTCTTTTTCTCTCTTTATCCTGGATGCTTTTCATTAAAGAGTGTAATATAAAGCCGCTCCAGTTGTATCGACACATGTTTCTTATATCGGAAACATACTTTGCGCTCCATTTTGCAATGGTTTTACTCGAAACGGGAGCAAAAACCATTGCCAACAGATACAATGTAGCAACGCAAGCGAAGTCTGAACTTCCAATGCGTGTGTCTTTCAAAAGTTGTACAAGCAGTGAGATACCCAAACTGCGTGGTCTGTCCTCCTTGGAGAAGAATCTGTCGAAGAACTTGCTTCCCGCGTCTTTCTTGAAACAACTAATAGCATACGGCCCATCCACTATGCCAAAAATGAGTCGCACTTGTTCTTCTGTTATTTTCATCTCTTGGCCTCCAATTATAAACAAATCCTTTTCACTGTCATAACAGCACATTATCTGCGCAGTATATTTCCCCCCTTTTTGGCACGCCTTTGGGTTAATCTTATCATCATTTATAAGCTCAAATATGTGTCGAAATGGCGTCATCCTGAGCTTCATCATGTGTTTTTTCAGCCCAATATCTTGCAAAGTCTTGATGGCAGTGTGGAAAGAATCAAAGTACATAGGAGCTATAAAAGAATAAACGAACATAAATCGTTAATTATCTGCTATAAGGATGTCAAAGAGATTGTAACATAGCAATTAGCAAGCAAGGGCGCTTCTTTGCATAGCCAAAGAGATGAAAGTAACTAATAGAATATAAGCATTTCAATCTGGACCTACGTTTAGTGATTATGAACGTAACTGTTCCAGGCTATTGTTGGTTTCGCACATTTTCGGGTTATGTGTCAAATTTCTAGCAAGAACTGTTATTGTATTGACACAATCAACTCCCAAAATAAATAAATAAAAAGATTAGAAATCCAAAATACAGGCAGGTATCAAGAAACCCAATGAAGCCCAAGTAAGATATGGTAAGTGGTAACAAGAATTATCAAAACCAGAACCCCAAGTTTGAAGGCACATTAATTGCTCCAGCATAGTGTACAAGTACAACACAAGAATGTTTCAAGTTAAACTCATTTAGTTCCCTACTTAATTTCCATGGAGTGACCTCAGTCCTCAAATGCTAGTGAGGGGCCATCAAAACATGATAATAAGACAAGTTACAGTTTTAGAAAATCACCTGCGCTACCGCGTGTCTTGCCTTGCTCCTCCATGATGATGTATGCAGTTAAAGATGGTGATGGTGAGCAGTGGGAAATCCAGGAGCGATTTTCACCGTGGTCGAACTGTAACTATCTTTTACCAATCTTCCAGTTTAATGAACTTTTAAAGAAGCATGTAAAGGAAATATATTAGGATAAGAACAAAACTGGAATTAGTTAATTAACTTACTAACAAAAGCAATACCAGTTAGCAGTAATGGTATTAAATTCTAAATTCACTGACTTGCTACGACTAAATTATCATTGACATGAATAATAAGTCATGTTTGTATCATCACTATCACATTGAAAGCAGTAAGGTACTACAAGTAATCAAGTATAGTCCAGTGAGTCCTTTGGATGTTTTAACTGAGCAACTTCAATTCTAAAGCCCTGTTTGAATCTACTTAATCTAATGCTTTATATACTAGTCCCTTTTCATTCTTGTGATAATGTAGTATGTGTTTGTAAGCATGTATGAGGGTATGAGTATGACAAATTGAGAAACATAAATGATAAGCAGAGAAAAAGAACCCCAAATTGAATTTTATAGGGTTAGTGAATTTTGAGAATTAGAGTACCTTACAAAGAAGAGAAGAGGAGTAAAATCAAGAAGAATGTTCAGGTGCTGGGCAGGGACGGCGGTTGATCCGCAGATGGAGGAGGCGGAGCTGATCGACCTCCTCTCTTTTTCTCTCTCTCCCTATGAGTCAGTCCAGTATGTTGTGAATTGGGATAATTTTGAATTCGGAAAACTCTCTCTCTCTCTCAGTCCCTGGTGTTTGTGACCTCAGCATAAAATGTATGCAACCTTTTTAAATCTGCAACCGATTTGATTAGGCAGTGAGAAAACCTATGGGCTGCTGCTAGTAGACTTAATTCACTTCATCACTTCACTAACAGAAGAGAAAGAAAAAATGAAGAAGAAGATGAAGAAATGGGGAGTTGATGAGTGAGAGAGTAGTAGGAGGACTGACTGTAGGAGTAGTAGTTACATGCAATTATGAACATTGGTTAAGGTGCTAATTAAAACATTTTCATTTCTGCTATTGGTTCATGCCTAATTAATTTCGCTTTATCCCCCTTTTCTTTTATACAGAAAACTAGATAGATAGATTAATCATCAAAGTTCACGTTTAAAAACCGAATAGTAGGGAAAGAGTCTAAATTTCAAAAGTACATCAAACCAAGCGGGGGATAGCCCCAAACAAAATATATGTATAGAATTAGAAACCGGTTGCACCCTTCGGAAAGTCTTTTTTCTTCCTTCATTGGCAAGATGGTCAGCTACTTTGTTCAATTCCAGATAGACAAAATCAATATGTACAACTTCCATTTCCTTGAGCATCTCATAAGCTTCTTCTAAAAGGTTTTGGTGGCGCAAAATGCAAATGTGAGCCTCGTTGATTTCGACCGAAAATGCTCGTCTAGTGGGGTGCTCCATGTTCAAGATAAATTATAGCTTTGAAATGAAAATTGAAACTCGAAATGTAAACAAAATATACATGAAATTGAAAATGTAAACGGTAAGATACTATTAGCCGTAAAACTAAATTCTTTTCGTCAAAACCTCATTAATTTAAATTTAATTAAATTTAATTTCATTAAGTTCAATTTAATTCAAACTTATTTTTTATAATCTAATTCACTTTTAATCCATTCAAATGATTTCGCTTCAATTTAAATGAAGAGAACTGAACTGAACCTAATATTAGTTTCAATCCATACTAAACTGTTATTAACTATCGATTTAATTACCGATTTTATTAGTAAAATTACACTTTAAACTTTCTATGATCCAATCGCTAGTGAGGGAAGTGGATTAGACTTTGAACTTTCCAACATCCCTTGGTTTAATTATTATCGGCGTTACTTAACGATAATTACAGTTGACACCACTTAAAGAAGAAAAAAGATAATTAGAGTGAAGGAAAAAAAGAAGAGGTGGAAAATCTAGAAATAGATATTTACGCAAGAGATCCAAAAATATCTGCTCCATTTGTCCACCGTGGCACCCCATTTCCGAATCACAGATTGCACTTTTTCTCTCTCTCATCTTCTCTTCTTCTCTCTACCATCTTCTTCTTCACCAACACCACACCACTCTGTACATTTCATCCTCTTCTCCACCAACACCATCAACGTACAGTACTCTACACTCTTCCAATCCAATCCAATTCCATGGGCGAAGAATCGATGAAGATCGACGACGGCGTCGCCGATTGGCAAGCCGGTCTCCCCTCGGTCGCCGATCTCACCCCCCTCTCTCAGTCCCTAATCCCCCCGGAGCTCGCCTCCGCCTTCAAAATCATCGCCGAGACACCCCGAACCATGCTCGAAGTCAACCGCGCCTCCCAATCGACCTTCTCCTCTCTCAATTCCAAACCCTACGACGACGTGATCATCGATTCCGACTTACCGGACGACCTCCTCGGATCCGACCCGAAGAGGAACCGTACCGTCACCGAAGAGGAAGTAATTGAGAATTCCCAAGGTAAGGCGGTGAAGCGGCCGCGGCTGGTGTGGACGCCGCAGCTGCACAAGCGGTTTGTGGATGTGGTGGGGCATTTGGGGCTGAAGAACGCCGTTCCGAAGACGATTATGCAGCTGATGAATGTCGAGGGTTTGACTAGGGAGAATGTTGCTAGTCACTTGCAGAAGTATAGGCTGTATGTGAAGAGGATGCAAGGGCTGTCGAACGAAGGGCCTTCGCCGTCCGATAATTTGTTCGCTTCGACTCCGTTACCGCCTGCGCAGAGCTTTAACGAGTCGTCTAGTGGACAGGGGAACGTGAATTCGAATAGGAGTCATGGGACTAATACCAATGGTGGTAGTGTTGGGCATATAGGGATGCAAATGCCAATGGTGCCGATGACTGGGAGTGCAGGCGGAGGGTTTAACGGGTACGAAGCACCCGGGAACTCTATGCATCATCATCACCATTACCATCATCATTACCAGCAGCAGTTTAACAGTATGGCACAGCAGCAGCAAAGGGACTGGTCTGCTAATAATAAATATAATAGCAGTAATGCTTAGTGTGTGGAAGATGAAACAGAGGAGAGGTAATGCTCTTATAATTAAGAACTGTTGTTGTTGTTGTTGTTGTTTATGATAGTTTATGTTTACTTGATTGGTAAAGTTACGCAAAAGTGACTCGATGAGTAACATATAGGAGCAAGTGTTTAGCGAATTCTTCGTCTTGATGAATAAATGACATGTCTTGATGGTGATGGTATATTGGTTGGTCTGTTTGTGTGTTGTTGAGATGTTTGTTATTTCAATCAAGTGATTGTGAATTTATACCCGTGTCCCATGTGTGCAGAGAGACATATGCTTGTATTAGTAACTCTTTTGAGTTGTGTCATGGTAATGCTAGTCGCTAGTAATCGAAAATCGCTAATGTTAGCTATGTTGATGTGGCTTTATGTATGTCTAAGACTCTAGTGTATCTTTTGGTTTATAATGCAGATGAAATGTAGGTTTCATAGTTGTGCCTTACTTTCTTTGGTTTGGAAATTGTTATAGCACTGGGTTTGGTTTACATTCCATTTTTGTGTTGGTGCTTTGTTATCTTGAAACGCATTAATTGGTTTGAAGTTATATATTGTTTCAGATATCGTTGAAAATGGCAATGCTGTAGTAATTGTTACTATACATTCCATGATCTTGATTTATAATTCAGCTGGGTAGATTTGGATTGCAACTTGGAAACACAATGAGGCAGATAGTGGTCTATGCTGGCAACATTTGATGTATTTTGTAAGGGATTTCTTATCCATGTGTTCTGGTGTTCAAAATTGTTGCTTGGTTGCTTACACAAACCATATGAAGAATGGAAAGAAGAAAGCCGCTCCATAATCTCTCTGATGGTGGAAACATAAAGTCCACTGCACCTGCATGATTGCTACAAATATTGCACCGTAGCACTACTACTATTATTGACACATCCTTTCTTCACACACTCTATTGCATTTAGTTTTGTTACAGTAACATAGAATTATGTTGTCATGCTATATGCAAATTGTATGGTACTACAGTATTTGTTTCTGAAAAAATGAACAAAGATCAGTAAAATTGCTACTATAAACAACTTCATTGGTAGTCTATACAGTATAACAGTGCTATGCTAATTGGGGAGGGAATGCGACATATGCCTACCGACAAGTTGTCATAGTCCTAATTTGTGCCAACCGCATAGATTTGCAGATTTTCTTCTAAAATGTTAAGCCGTTAATTCTTGAAAATTCTGAGTTTCCTAAACTCAAAATATT
>JAQRGC011976591.1:0-12542 GCA_028659135.1 Plantago lanceolata
GGGTTAGGGGTATGTTTAAGCAACATGCATTGATTAAATCTTGTTTGTGAATTTGGGTTGGAGTTGAATTTAAGAGTTGATTTAGCTGTTTTAATCGGTTACTTATCGAAAACATTGAAACTGATAACATTTTTTAACCATGGTTATGATGATTGTGGTGTTTTTGCAGTGAGGCTGAGGTGCAAGGGAATAGACCCAGATGATCATCCTGTCAAAAAGGAAATGGTACTTAATTCTTGCCATTTTCATTCTTTACAAGATAGATCCCTAATTTTGAGTTACCAAAGGGATTTGGTGGTTAGATTTTGTGTGGATAGATGTGTGATGGTTGTACTGCTCTTGTTTCTTTCTGCATGTTTGATTCTAGGTGTTTAAGAGTCATGTGACTTGTGACATTCATTAGGTACTGAACTGGGATATGGCATCACATAGTTTCTTGAGAAAGAAAAAGCACTGGGGTGGTTCAAATTTGTTTCTAATTTAAATGCATTGCGAGTTTGCTTGATGGTTTGTTTGATATGCTGGTAAAGTTCTTTCCCCTCCCCCACCCTTCAGTTGTTTGTTACTGTTCTTGTTCAAATGTGTTTCAGTGAGGTAGAAGTGTTGCTCTTGAGTAGAGGAAAGCTAAGGTTTTGGTCGTGGCAGTGTAATTTACATGATTTGTTTCTCTATGGTTTAGGATGGGCCTATTGGTTCATCTACATGGATCTTTCTCCCTATCCTAGTCATGACATCGTTGTTCCAGGGCTAGAAAGTTTTCATTGTTGAATTTTTCGTTCTTCCCATGGTTCACTTTTGTGCACATGACTGGGTGTCTGCTTCTGAGGCATGAACTAGTAAATCCAACATTATGGTCTGATGTATTTTGATATAGATAGGTCTATAACTTATGCTGGTTTTAGATTGAAGGTTTGTTAGTTTATCAAATTGTGGCTTATTTTATGATTAATGGTCATTGGTTCAGGAGCGATTGAGCCTATACGAAGAGAAATTGCAGAAGTCTGAGGCCTTAAGCAAAGGTACACGTGGTCTCTGTTTCACTGTGACTTTGGGGTGATTATCTAGGAGAATCTAAGAGATATTAACCATGAATTGTGGACATCTTTACTTTCGTTATGTTTTATGATATATATAACTGTGGTTATCTTTATGAGAAAATGAAAGAATATAATGCAATGCGTTGTCACTATAACATGTCTCGGCCTATTGTTACAATAAGATCCTCTATGTTTTGGAATGCATCTTGCTGTAATAAGATCCTTACAACTTTAAATTTAAACTGTCAAGGCATTATTAGTAAAGATTAAAACCTACTGTTCTTTGCTCTTGCAGAACCATTGCGACCTTCAGCCACCATTAACCCCCAGGCGGCAGCCCGTTTCATTGAGCATTCACTGCCTGATCTTTCTGCTGGTGTGTTTGATTTTGTTTCCTCTCACACAGAAATCTCTTCCTTTATAGTCAGTTGTCTCTTGAATAATAACCTGGTTTTGCAGAGCAGAAGCAAAGCATGAGGGAAATTAGTCGAGGGGGGAACTCGAGTTTCAATTATGTGGAGAGAAATAGCCAAAAGAGAAGAAAGTACCAGTCTTCTGAGAAGCAATCTGTTCAGTCTGCTGCTAAAGAATTTCTTCAGAAAGCAGCACTTGAACTTCTTGGTGATAATAAAAATGGTGTTAAAGGACCATTACAACAACGAACTGAGGATTCAGATGATGATGTCGTAATTCTTGATTGATCTTCTGGTAGACTTTTTGTTTTCTGCCTTTGCTTCTGTTTTGATAATTCACCTCTCTGTGTGGTACATCTTTTTATGCATTTTATCATTTCCAACTTAGTTGGATGGTAGTGCAATCCTGTTATCCTCTCCATGATATTGCTTATGTTATTGGGTGCATTGGGTAAAACCGCAAATGTCTGATGTAACTGTAGACGAGAGCCTCACTCTTGTGATATCTGGACAAATATTTTGTCCAAAATTTAAATACACACCACCAAATGTTTAAGAACTTGCTCTTGTGACTATTCAATGTCTCCCAAGCTTGAAACACCCAAGGAATAATACCTTCAGCGCGGGGTGGGGGTTTGATAAAAATAATAATGCTAGAATACCCCCGGGGAATGTGATATTGTGTGTCTGTGTGCATTTATGTGATTGCTAACTGCTCTCAGTTTATGTTTTTACGACATGTTTATGGTTAACAGTTAACTTGCATACCTGGAGGAGGTGCTAAACTGGCATCTGATTTCATTGATTTTAGAAGACTAATTCAGTGTACATTTTGGACGAGGCCATGTGGTTCATGGATTAAAATCATGTGAAGTTGAACTGAAAATCCTGAAACGTCTAGGTTTTTCAGCTACTCACGGAAAGGAAATCAATATAGAAATTTGGAGATATTAAAATACTTGAAATTGTTCTTTAAAATCTTGAATTGTCTCAATTTTCAAGAATCCATGCCAGAGATGGTTGACCAATGGTTATAATTTTGCAATAGAATGGTCGTATTTTGTTATAATTAAGGGGGAAAAAGTGTTTTCATTTTCTGTTTGTTCTCAAGTCACATTGGCACCCGGTATATAATTGGTATGTGATGTGTAATAGAGTCTAAGCTCCGTATACCCAGTGCATCATGCATGCTTAAGTGTTTATGATATTGAGTGTGGATAAAACATTAATTTTTTGCATAGGTGTTTCAGATACAGTTGAAGTTATAACTCTCACATAGCTATATTTAGGAAATCTGAAGTAAGGCCAACACCATTTGTCTCTATATTTGTTAAAATTAGTGCATCTCTTATGTTGTCCTGAAGCATATATGTCCACCATATGGTCTATTTTCAAGTATAGATTTCTGAACGCGATGGTGCCTCTCAATCCCTATAATTGAGTTTTGATCACTAACAATTTAGACCAGAGTTTCAACTCAATCTCATATACCAAATAATTAAAGATTTTGATTTCTCCATAACTATCCTGTAGTAATAAGTTTAGAACTTCTTTTGTATTGCACATGGCAAAGATGCTTCATACAATACGGGCAAAAAAGTGGAACCCGGAGTTGACTTCTACCATATTCACAATGTGTCCCGTTTAGTTATCTTACTGTAGGTTTAATCTTAATGAATTTAGATCCTCGCTAAATCTTAATTTTCCAAGATCTCTTGTATTTTCAGTAAGGGGATTTCAACGAGTAGTGTGGTGATTAATCAGCATTATTGCTCTGCTATTTCTTTATACTTTACCAATCTTCCCTGACTTCTATGGCATCTGAGTTTTGCGTATCAACTTAGCTTATTACTGGATATGGGTGTATCATGATTAGAAAGAGTATCGTTGTGTAATGCATGAGTTATTTAGTTCTACAGTGTGTTTAGAGGACTAAAATGCGGTTTATATGGTATGCTATGTTCACCTTGTATGTTTTCACTATGGATGAATAACTCCTGGTGTAGTAGATGACAAGGCGCTTGCCACGACATATCTTGTAGAATTTCGGTCTTTTCATATTCTTTCTAACTGTGTATCTTAAAGTCATTGCGAGTTCCGTTTAAAAAAAAGTTACTGCTAGATAAAACAGTTTTATTTTAACAGGGTTGTTTATTCTATTTCTCTCTCTCACTGTTTTTTTTTTCTTTTTTTTGGTGCCATTTTTTAATTTATCAAAACTGAGTTGTCTTTCTGATTCAATTGCTTTCTAGAATTCTCTCGTGCATGAAAATTTGTTCATGCAATTTGCATAACACAATGTGCAATATAACTCCCGGAAAGCAATGCTCTTTTGTTAGGATTGGTTTGACAAGTACGTGAACCAGGCAGTCAGTATAATAATAGCATGAAATAACAGTCGTATACTGTTCAAGTATGGCTAATAATTAGCATCTCATTGTGTCAGCGTCTATTGGACAAAATATGCCAAATATGTGATTTTGATAACTCTCTAGCTGCATGTTCATCTTGATAATATTGATGCGCTCCAAGTCATTACTATTTTCTCCATAAATGTTCCCATGCCGTATTAACTGTGTAGTAATGTGACGTAATCATTGACATTTCTCGTGTTTTCCATCTGCAAACAGGTCCTCATATGCATCACATGGGCCATCGTTCGTTATAAAAGTTTTAGCAAGAGACCGCCTGTTGTATGTGATCACCAATGTTATGCTTCCCTTTGTTTACTCCAGCAGTCGGGTGCAACCTAGTTTTGTGTCAGTTTGTTTAGTTCGGAGGATCTCATCCGACTTGCATGCTTTCTTAGGTAGACTAAGACATTTTACTATAGGCAATCGATGTCCTTGCTATGTTGTAACTATAGCCGCTATTCTGAACAGTTGATAATCTTATACTCCAAGTTATAGGATATTTCTTTCTTCATCATAATCGCATTTTTGTTCAGAATTGATTTGTATGGATGCGTTGTGATTGATTCTGCTTATTAATCGTTACATTTGCTGTTCTCAGGTTTCGAGCATTATATATATTCTTGTAAGTTTCATTCAGCTGGTTAAGTTTATGATGAATAGGCAGTAGTTTCCTTTATGTCCATATGTTATATATTCATCTAGGAGAATCAAAGAAATTGGTCCTTACAAGACCTCTGATATTCGAGTATCGTACAAAGACCATCTCCCCTTGGTGTAGGTCCATACAGTGTTAGTGTTATATGTGAGCTTTGGCTTGATGTGTTACACATGTACTCCGTATAAGTTTTACACAGGGTGGCGCTGAGTTCTTATAATATAAAGCCTCTACTTAACCTTTGTATTAGTAGAACATGCTTTCCATGCCATTCTCTGGCTTCCAAGAGGCGATTTTTTTATGTATGCATGCCTTTCACAGACTTCCGACCCGTAGAAAGGTTGGCCCTCTGCTAATAGATGTTAGTTTTTCCACCAGGCTTCTGTATGTTTGTGGAACTGAATAGACGAGCTATGAACCATCAATCCTTGTGATAATTTCTTGAAAACGGAGCTGAGTCGGTTTGTCCCGTTAGATAAGAAGCTGTCATCGCTAATTCACTATCTATGTGCTTTCTTTACCTTACAATTTCTACAAATGTTCGAGTATTTTTCCATTCCCTGGCTTCCACGAGGCCATTTTTTCGAGCATGTATGCCTTTTACGGACTTCCAACCCGTAGAAAGGTCGGCCTACTGCTAGTTTCCCACCCGGCTCAAGTTTACTAATAAAACATGCTTATCCTATGCCACAGTGCATACAAAAAGCTGCCTCGCCTCACAAATCCTTCGGAAGATGTTTTTGCTATGAACAAACACACAACAGTAACAGTAAGAAAAGAATTTCATCATACCTACAGATCATGTAGTTCGTACACCTCATCTATTCCCATCTCTCGTATCATATACCGATGAAATCAACGAGAGAAAGTAGAAGGAAGGGTAGCAATGTCTCCCTTATCAATCTGGGGTCCAACTCCACCCAATACTTAATAATAATAAGGATATGGAACCAGAACTCTTTCATGGATTTCCACCTCCACTCCGGGCTTAATAACCGCACGCAATCGCTCCGCCTCCTTAGCTATTACTAAATATTTATCTACCATGGTTTTCGTGAAATATGGGGTGACTATTAACTTCTCTATTAAGGCCGCACCCTTAGTTATATACAAAATAAACCCAATGTCTACTTCACGACCCAGGAATCTGTGAATCTCCAAGATCTTCAAATGTGGATGACGAAATGCCTTAAAATTTCTCGTCTTCTTAGTCATCTTCACATGAGAGTTGGAAGTGAACTGCGAAGAAGATGGTAGAATGTAAATACAACGAATAAATCAGAAGAAACTTTGTAAAAAGTTTAGAGCAGGTCTCTATTTGCTCGGAAATCAGAAAATTATGAACTGGTTGCCTGGTTGGTTGCTCATAGTCTCCACAAGACCACAACACACAAATGCTGTACTTGGTGTATTGGCATAAACCAATTAAGACGAGGTCCATCTATGTTGTAAGCATTATTTCATAGTCAGTGTATGGGAGAGATGGATAACAATCATGGACGGTCATATTTACACAAGAATTTTGAAAGAAGAGAGATCAATTAACTCAAAATAATAAAGAAAGAAAGACAAGTGTTGTGGGTAGTTCACCGTTAGTGCAAATTTGTGCAAGAGAGGACAAGCCTTTAGGAAGGAACCAAGACGAAACAAGTCTTCATCAAAGGCTGGATCTAACTTCATGTCCAGTATCTTCAGTTTTCGGAACACCGGGAACACAGGGAACACTCTCGGAAAAAACTGAAAAAGAAGCCAACAACACAGAAATGAACAAGTTATCAAATGAATCAGTGAAAAAAGAAACTGCTCCAGAAGAAGGTAACACTAACCTCATCGGCACCTCCGCAACTGGTGAGTTTGAACACTTCAAGTTGAGATAAAATGCCTACAAGTTCCGAAAAGTCATTCTTGACATGACATCCATAGTCACCACCAATGGATAATTGAACCAGCTTAGGGGTGCTTATCAAGGGCCAACCTATCTTCTCTCCAATGTATTCAAATGAGATGAGATTTGGTGCATAAATCTCCAGATGTTCCAATTCATGTGAATCACGTAATCTTAAAGACTTCAATTTAAGCGAAGGACCAGCAACTTTCAAGTCTACAAGTGATCTTGAATTTGTAACTGAAAGAGATTCAAGAGCTGGACAATCACATAATAATTTCTGGAGAACTTCTCCAGACACATCTACACCACACAACTCAAGAGAGATTAAAGTGTTGGAGGGAGATAAGCTAGGTAAATTATAAGGTATATCTCTATAAGTCGCGATCAATGGTGGGATGTTTATTTGCAGCCTCTTTACTCTCTTCTCCATTGCAAATCTGATCCAATTATCAATATTGTCATTCCGGATACCTCGTAACTCATATCGTATCATAAATTCCTCAATAGTATGAGCTTTGTGTGAATTCACTACTTGCTCAACCCAACGGAAATACTTAAGCTCCTCTTCTTTTTGTTCTTCTCGGGTGCTGTAGCATAACTTTTTATAAAACATATCACCACGATCAAAGTTAAGAGAAGGAACATAGGCCCAGACATGTCTCCATCTCTTTGATAACACGCTGGTACTTCCGACTTCTTTCAATGTTAAAGATGAGAGTATGCTAACGAGAATGTCATCGGATAAATCACTAATCCGATCATTCTTTAACAAATCATTTCCGCTACAAGCCTATATAAAAAGCAAACCGCTGTTAGCCACAAACAAAAAAAGGTTGTGGTAGAAACGAATAGAGAATCACGGAATATCAACTCACTTTGATAATCTCAGTATGCCTTCGATCTTGCATCGTATTTTTCAGGCTAAAAACTAACAGAAACCTACACAGTGTGCAGAAGAATCAGATTAGAGAAATAAAAGGCAAGGCAGGGAAGAACTAACTAACACAGAGATGCAGCTAAGCTAATAACACTTGCAATCAAAACAAGAGAGGTTGGTGCTCACAAAAATCAATCTAGGCTAATAACTCCACTCCGAGTCAGTTCCTTGCTACCTCCCTAAAATTCCCAATTACGATATAAAATACAGCTAAAAACAGAGAAAACCTATAAAATTCCCAATTTCTTTTCAATAAATACAACTCAAATATATACTAATATAAGAGCTACTAGCAGAAAAACAGCACTAAGTAGTAAAGTAAGTAGTAACAATGAAGAAATATAATCTGCCATGATCGGTTTCAATTTCAGCAGCTACAAATAGAAGAAACAATACAAACTTCCAATCTATCTACACCAAGGCATAAGCACAATTCTTTAGAGCTCGAAATAGAACACAATTATACATGTTAAAAAATCGTTAAAGGTTGTCAAATCTTGCCCATATGCAGTTCAGTTCGATCACGCAAAACACAGCAAGAAATCTGGGAAAATACTTACCTCCAGCGCTACAAGATGCCGAGGAAGAGAAGAAGCTACTAATGGGGAAATTCTTTTTATATTTTGATCGGTCTGAGAAATATTAAAATATTTTGTTTAGTTCAGATGAGTTGACCAATATAAATTGGTCAGTGCTTACTTGCTAGGCCCAGCAATGATTCAGAACCGGACCAGACTAGGACCGGACGAAAATAGGTTCTTTTCGATTTAGAAAGCACATAGGATAATGGCGTTCGCCAAACAAATTTAGATGTGAATATGTGATAGTGTATATGAACTAACAGGGCAAATGCCAAGTTCAGCTGTACAAAGCAATGCACTAGAGTGGGAAGAAAACATGGTTGTGCAATTGCGTTGAAGTAAAACAAATTGTGGCATCTCAGAATATATGTTGCCATTTGTATATGATCATTCATCTTGGAGTACTTAATTCATAGTCGCTTTAATATCTCTGTTAAAGGGTAGGAAATTAAAAATTAACTTTTAGTTGCACGGTCTAGGTGCTCTATCGGTTTTTTAGACCGTGTCGGTGAATTACGCAAATTCTTTTTAAAAAAACTCGCCTTTCTTGTGTCATAGGAAAAATAACCCATTTTTATTATTATTTGGAGTGTTTAACTTTAATGTATTTAATTTTTTAATTAATGTAACATGTCTGTCTTGTATTAGTAAAAATATCGATCTTTTAGCAAACTATCTCGTGAATTATTTCTCGTCTCAAACCACCGCATTGTTCCAATCCACAGTTTACTATTCATACAACACGAATGGAACTTGAAAACACATGCAATATTAACTAGTCAAACCCTTTGAAATAGTCAACTTATGGTGCCATCGTATCTCGGTGTAGGGAGGCTCCTTGTGAACTTTAATGTCATGAGCTCGCTCTAGTTTGTCTAAAAATACAACATTCTATATCATAAATTTTAATAATTTTTTTTATCAATAAGTCATTCATGTGTGCTATATTTCTAAAAAAAAAAAAACATACCGGAGATGTCACCTTGTTGACTAAAAAATGTCTTCTCCTTTCCACTGTTATTATATACTGAGCTTGAACAATTGTACATACCGCTAGCTCGAGTAAAAAGTTGATTGTACGGAGCAATTTGAAAGAATGGAATTCTCATCAACAACAAACAATTTGTTTCAGTGATTTCGAGTCAGACATTGATGAAGTTTCTGTCGAAAACACTTTCTTTCTTCCTGAATCTAATTCACACGTAAATGTGGCTTCCGATTGGGAAAATGAGGCACCCTATGAAAATGCCGTGGAGAAGTAATAATTTCTATTACATGCATGCAATGTTGGTTTTTTATTTTCTACACATAATAATGTAGTAAAACACCATTCCAGGTTGTTTATGGGCCAAATATAAGTAGGTTTATAGCCTTGTTTTAGTCCTAATTAAGTGTTTTTTCCCTTGTGCCTATACTTGGTAATCGATCCGTTGCCTCTCTTAGTGAATCTGATGATGCGTTGCGCCATTGCCTGTGGTAATTAGTGCAATGCAGTTCTTGCACGACCTTCGATCCAAGCAGCGACTCGTATGTTGATGTTGAAAATGATCATGTATTTTGCGGTTCACTTTTTTTATATAGAATGCATGTGTTCTCCTCCCAGGGATTCCAGGATATCAGTTTAAAGTCTAAGAGCAAAAGGCGAAGGCCAGCACACTCGCACGATCTAGAGCATTTTTGGGACCCGTCGT
Source organism: Plantago lanceolata (assembly GCA_028659135.1). Lineage (NCBI taxonomy): Eukaryota > Viridiplantae > Streptophyta > Magnoliopsida > Lamiales > Plantaginaceae > Plantago > Plantago lanceolata. The sequence goes on from JAQRGC011976591.1 coordinate 9,617, forward strand.
AGTCGTAACACAACTGATACAGGTGGTTAAACAGATAGTCTAGAGCATTTCATGTGCTGAATGTTGATAACAATAACATGCATCCTGCTTTTGTTTCCCTCACAGGATTACCTAGAATACATTACTTCACTGATTTCCACCTCCACCTTAGGTTAATAATTATATCGAAACAGATCTGGTTCACGGATTTCCAACTCCACCCCAGGCTTAATAATAGTACGCAATCGCTCCGCCTCCTTCGCTACCAATCGGGTTTCTACAACTGGTTTCAACCAGATCTTGCTCTTGACTATTAACTTCTCTATTAAGGCCGCACCATTAGTTATATACAAAATAAATGCGATGTCTACCTCACGACCCATGAAACCACGAATCTCCAAAATCTTCAAATGTGGATGACGAAAGGCTTTAAAATTTCTCGCCTTTTTAGTCATCTTCATAGACTTAGGCAAAGCAAACTGCAAAGAACATTGTAGATTGTCAAATTCAACAGATAAAATTGAAAGAAACTTTCTATAAAGTTTTAGAGAAGGTCTCTATGTGCTCGGAAATCAGAAACTTTCTATGAATTTGATGGTTGCTCATAGTCTCCCCAACACGTTAATGCACTCAAAGCTACACTTGGTCCACACAACAATTATTTTACCCGACGAGAAATTTATAGAAAGTTTATGCTACTCTGCATAAACCAAGACGAAATCCATTTCATAGTCAATGTATGAGAGAGATGGATAACAATCATGGACGGTCATATTTACACAAGAATTTTAATAGAAGAGAGATCAATTGACAAAAAGAAAGAAAGAAAGATAAGTGTTGTGGGTAGTTCACCTCAAGTGCAAATTTGTGCAAGAGAGGACAAGCCTTTAGGAAGGAACCAAGACGAAACAATTCATTATCAGAGCTTGGATTTAATGTCATGTCTAGTATCTTGAGTTTTCGGAACACAGGGAACACTCTCGCAAGAATCTGAAAAAGAAGACAACAACACATAGAAATGCACAAGTTATTATATGAATCAGTGAAAAAGCAACAGCTACATAAGAAGGTTTCAAAACACTAACCTTATCGCCACCTCCGCAACTCCTGAGTTTGAACACTTCAATTTGAGATAAAATGCCTACAAGTTCCGAAAAGTCATTCTTGACTTGACGACCATAGTTACCACCAATGGATAATTGAACCAGCTTAGGGGTGCTTATCATCAAGGGCCAACTTAGCCGCGCTCCAAAGTATTCAAATGAGATGAGATTTGGTGCATAAATCTCCAAATGTTCCATTGCAAAGGCAGCACGTAATGTTAAAGACTTTAATTTAAGGGAAGGACCTGCTACTTTCAATTCTACAAGCGATTCTGACCCTGTAACTGAAAGAGTTTCAAGAGCTACAAATTCACATAATAATTTCTCGAGAACTTCCCCGGACACCTCTACACACCACAACTCAAGAGAGATTAAAGTGTTGGAGGGAGATAAGCTAGGCAAATTATAGGGTGACCCACTACAAGTCCCTATCAATGGTGGGATATTCACTTGCAGCCTCTTTACTCTCTTATCCATTGCAAATCTGATCCAATTATCAATATTGTCATTCCGGATACCTCGTAACTCATATCGTATCATAAATTCCTCAATAGTATGAGCTTTGTGTGAATTCACTACTTGCTCAACCCAGCGGATATACTTGAGCTCCTCTTCTTTCCGTTCTTCCTTGGTGCTAGAGTATAACTTTCCAAAAAACATATCACCACGATCAAAGTTAAGAGAAGGAACATATGCCCAGACATGTCTCCATCTCTTTGATAGCACGCTGGTACTTCCGGCTTCTTTCAAAGTTAAAGATGAGAGTATGAGAACGAGAATGTCATCGGGTAAATCACTAATCCGATCATTCTTTAACGACAAATCTTCTCCGCTACAAGGCTATATGTATACATACAGAAGCAATAGTAGTTTTTTAATTCAATAAGCACCAAAGTAATTCGAGACAAGAACCGAGGAAAGACATGGATAAAGAAACAACTAGTGGAAAATCAACTAACCTTGAGAATGTCAATGTGATCTTTACTGGACATGATAGTGTATTTTGCTGGATGAAAAACGAATTAAAACCTAATCAATGGATCAGTACTTAAGAAACAATACTAGTACCAAATTGACAGACAGACAGATGATGATAAATTGCTGAATCGAATCAAACTGAATCAAAACACGATAAGCTGATACGTAATACTCACCAGTCACCGGCGGCCAAGAATTAAGATAGATGAAATTTCACAGATGAATAGAGCTGATGATTGATTGATTACGAAGAAGATGATAAACTCAGCACCGTTCAAAACCAAAACGACGTCGCAGCCACTTATTTCTTTCCACCGAATAAAAGCAGCCGTTGATCTTTCATCTCATCCAACGGTAGCTGCTGCTCATCTTCAAACAACTCATACAGTATGACTGAGGTGCAAAGCAGTTGGTCCGATTTGATTCGAATCGAAGTTTGTCTCGATGAAAAAGCCTCAATTTATTTCAGATGACTCGGTGTGGGGTCGGGTTTACATTATTTTTTTTTAAACGGCATATGTAAAACTATTAATTTTTTTTCGATCAACAATCTTTTACTCCAAGTATAAAATATAATTAAAGTATAATGATAAAATACATAACGAAATTATGTTATGATTACATAACAAAATTTTCGTAATATATTTTGTTTATAAATTGAAAGTAATTTATAAGTAAAGTTGAAATTCATTAATCAAATGGAGTAATACGTAGGGAAAAGATTTTTTTTTTTTTTCGGATCACATAGACTCATAGTCTTAGAGCGTGCCACTGAGATGTTATACATGGTAACATGAACTAACATGGCATTGTTCTTTCATTCATAGGCTTTTTTACGATCAAGCAGGCTTCCGCCCTACCTAACA
>JAQRGC011976935.1:0-15880 GCA_028659135.1 Plantago lanceolata
ATATTACTTAAAAAAATATTAAAAAGTGTTCCTTATATATTTTATTGCGAATTAAAAAGTGTTGTGTGTATATCTAAAAAGTGTTCCGTGTATATTAAAAAGTGTATATAATTGTTGTAAAATAAATAGATTAATGATTTAATTCATAGTATGTTATATAGTGTCAGTAGATGTTACATCATTTTTTAATATGATCATTTGATGTTGTGTATGTAATTTACATGTAATGTTTGTGTACAATTTAAATTATTACGACTATATCTCTTATTTGGTTGTTAGTAAAGGATGAATATGAAGTGTTTAAAAAAGTTAATGTTATATTTGCATATGTTAATGATTTAGTGTGTATGTTTTTAAATTTTAAATAATTTAAGGGTCAATTTGTAATATTTTTATTGTTTTGTACTATTTTATAAAATGTTACAAAATTTCCTTAACTTAGTAAAAATTGTCCACGCCTTAACATAAACTAATATATAATGGTAGGTTCTTTATTGAATTTCTTGCCTTCTGGTCAGGTTTCACACTTAAAATAGATAGTAATAATGCACATGAGCAGACATAGTATATAAATACCCATCCACTATCTGGTACAATTTCCATTAAGAATTTGTTATGATCCCAACTAATCGATCTGTCCTAAATATCACCACCAGTTTATTCACTTGACTTCTTAATTACTAGACCTGTTTGAGGTGTGTGTATTGCCATTAACTTTGTTAAATCTGATAGGATCCCACTATCATCAAATGAATATTAGTACTACTAATATTGCAAGCACCACTAAATAAATAAGTTTGGCTTTGACAAATGAGTCACCCACCCGCAGTACCAGTAGACTATTGTGGAAGAATGATGGGAATGTTTGACCAAATCAATTACACTATTTCCCCTTCATATAAATTCAAACGTTTGTAACAGTTCGAACGGTTGAGTAAGAGTGAAATTTAATCATTTATATTAATATTAATTCTCCAATAATCCGTGCACGGTGCGTAAGATTGTTATGTTTAATGTTGGTAGGATAAATTAGAAATGTAAAAAGTTAAATGGGATTTATTAGATGCTAGGGGGTAACCACTACTACACCCCATTAAGATGATGACAAGTGTACTAAAAAGAACAACCTAATACACTTGTCATTCTAATATGAAATTTTGAGTACATTTGTCATCATTTTGTGTGGATGTAGTAGTGGTTACCCCTAGCATCTAAAAACGTCTACTTATACTCATTCTTCTTGATCTTGTGTAGTTTCTCTTTCTTCCAACACTAGGAATACTTTACTTCTTTTTCCAAAGCTAAAACAGGTGAAAAAGACTCTGTCTGTAATCTGTTCTGTATTATTATTATTACTTTTCTATAGCTCCCTATTGCTTTGATCATCACTTGTTGATTAGTTTGTGTCTGTGTGTGATCTTTTGGAGATACTACTTCACTTCACACACTCAAGCTCTGCAGTTTCTTGCGCCTAGCATAAAACTCCTATTCTTTCATTTTGCCTCACTGTTTTTGAGTAATCACAGTTTGTGGGACTGTGTATGTGTGCCTGTTACCCAACTCCCATGTGCTCTTTCACTGCATTATGCCAAAGAAGAGGAGTATTTTTGTGATCTGTTAATGGAAATGGATGATCTTGAAGTATAGTCAAGTAAAGTTAATCCCTCTATGTGTTTCTGTTTGGAGGAAGATATGGAGCTGAGAATGAGTTTCCTTTCAAGGAAATGTTTCTATTTGAGTCTAGTACTATGTGCTTTCTTGTTCCAAGAATCTGCTGGTAAGTGGGCTATGCTTACTTCTTATTGTAATTCCTGGTATAATTGTTTGTTTGTTTAATTTTTATTTTGGCTATATGTCACACACAAGGTTTATTAGTAATTTGTTCTTGTGAATTGTATTGCATAGAGTAAAGAATTTCGCCTTTATTGTGGAGAGTTATAAGCAGGAAACTTGGCAGATAGATGCTTATAGGAGTTTTCATAGAATTAAACATTTACTATCTGATTATGCCCCTGAACCTATGTTACCTAGACTTTGATAGTATTCAAGTTGGAATGTCAAGTGTATATGCTAGACTTGGTGCACATCTCAGAAATTGACTGTTTTAGCAAAATGTGACTAACTTCAGAGTTCAGACATTAGTATGAAATTTACTGTTTTAGTAAATGTGGCTAAACTCGAGCTTTGCACATCTGGACTTTTAGTATAAGCTTCCAAGATAACATCTGATAAACAAAATGATGTCTTAGATGGGTGAAATGCGAATTAGGAAAATGCGCCTAAAACATGGATGTGTGGTGGTGTAGTTTTTCTTACTAATGTTTAAGGTGTGTGTGCAAATTCAGGGAATACAAATAATAAACATTGGGAGTGTGCTGGTTTTTATATGCTGCAGGTTTCAGTTTGTCATCTTTATCACTAGCTTCGTTTGTTCCCAGTGAGGGGAAAACCCCTGAACTTAATCTTTATGGCGGAGAGCAGCGCACTATGTTATTGCAAAGTGGTGAGTTTGTTTCGGGTCCTCTTTACGTTCTTTTTCACTGTGACAAGTATTCATAATGAAAGCTACAATATCTATGTGTATTGTCTCTTAGAAGGTGTATATAAATGATACAATGTGCAGGCGTAATATGCTTTGGGTGACACGTTCATACATCTGTGTTGGCATTATCCGTAATTCTATTTGTGTTGCATCAAGTTTCTCATGATAATGTCTCGTTTGATACTATACAGATATTGTTGCCCTCTCACCTACATCGACTCACACCATCTTAGTGAGAAAGGGACACGGCACACGGGGAACTTTCACTACCATCCCATATTAACATATATCATTCTAGGGGTGCCTTACAGAAGCTCATAAAATGTTTTTTTTCGAAAGTACAGATTTCAGGCTTAAAATTTAAAATCATGCTGCTCTTCTAAAAGGTCAATCTTCTATCTGTAGCTCCACATCCTTACCCGAGTCACCCAACAAAGACAAGGATGCATGGATCGACACCTTTGGTCTCAAACCATAAGAACCGCCACGATGGAAAAACTTTCCAGCATATTGCTCCTGAACCATACCATCAGCTGTCTCCATCTTCACACGCCAGGAAACGTTAGTTTCTACAACCATGATTTTCTCTTCTTCTTCTTCTTCTGAAATAATTCTGCTGGATGATCTTTTATTCTTATTCGTGTGTGTGTGTGCATGCAGGACATGTTATTAGCCCTTATCCACCTCCATTCCCTTCATCACGGGGCAAGATTTCAAGAGGACATTTACCACTGCCTGCTATTCCACCTCACCGTTTGAATGGTATGATTTAATTAGCTTCAAAATTTGGAGATTCTATTCTATATTTGTTGACGTGTAATGTGTAGAGTGTTGTCTAAGTAAGAATTTCCCCGTTTCCTCTAGTATTAATGTTGGAAAAAAAAAACTGACTTTTATGTTTGCTTGCAAGCTCCCAGCCTTTCGCCTGCCACTTCACCATTAGCTTCATCCATGCGGAATAACGGGAACACTCTCCCACCCTTACCCAGTCTAATACTACCACCTCCACCTCCAAATCAAGGTATGTTCATAATTAGCTTAAGCAATTTGATATTACTTATTTTTGTTAATTTTGTTCCTAGCTATTCTGCCAATTACATTTGCAGTTCAATTTTTGCAGGATGTCCGTCTCTGACGTGCAGTGATCCACTAACTTACACAACTCCTGGGGCACCATGTGGTTGTGTTTGGCCAATTGAAGTTGAACTTCGCTTTAGTGTCTCACTGTATACATTCTTTCCGTTGGTTTCTGAATTATCCAAGGAGATATCTGCTAGTCTTCCTTTGAATAGAAGTCAAGTTCGCATTATGGGAGCAGATGCTGCAGACCAAGAAAGAACCAATGTCCTCCTTAACTTGGTGCCTTTTGATGTAAAGTTCAATGCTACTACGGCCTATTCAATATATACTAGATTCTGGAAGAGAGAGGTCTCCATAAAGAGTTCTACTTTTGGTGCCTATGATGTGCTATATGTCCGTTATCCAGGTTTTATGTGACTCAAACTTCCGCTTTTACATATTTTCTACAAGTATCTACAAGTTTATGTATGGATCATAGCATATTACTCTTTCTCAGTAATCTCTGGAAAACATTAGTCTTCATCGTTACAAGCTTTGTGTGATAACGTTAGTGGCATTTTGCAGGATTACCTCCAGCTCCTCCTTCTCGGTCATCTGGATCTTCAACAATTGACGCCCAACCTTATCCTGATGGCAGGAATGGTGATGAGGCCATAAAGCCCCTGGGAGTAGACATACCAAGGCGTGCAAGGAATGACTCAGGAAAAAACATGGTCATTGTGATTGTTCTATCATCCGTGACTGCTTTTGTAGTGTTGATGGGGTGTACTATGATACTTCTGTCGAAAATGGGATGTTGCAGTTGTTTTTACAGACAAACTCCAATGGGTTTAGCAGATTCAGAGAGAAAACAGTCAGGTATAGTTACGTATTCTCAATCATGGAATTACTACGAGCCATGATCCTTCTTTAGTCCATTTATAGCTACCCGAATCAAACTCATTAATTTTGATATGTCATTGGTATTGTGTTACTACACTGCGTACATTCTGTTCTGCCGGATCTTATATCGTCCTTCAAGCATATATGATTATAGCATAGTCATGATTACTACAAATCCATTTATTGACCTATTTGATCCTATTATAATTTGCCAGGTGGTGATAGGGCGCTGACATTTAGAAGCAAGGCCAGCTCAGCTTCTATGTCTTTCAGTTCTAGCCTTCTTGCCTGTACAGGAACTGCCAAGGTTTTTAGCCTTGACGAGATCGAGAGAGCCACAGATAACTTCAGTGCTTCAAGAATACTAGGGGAAGGAGGTTTTGGACTTGTATATGGTGGCATTCTGGATGATGGAAGAGAAGTTGCTGTGAAAGTTCTCAAGAGAGATGATCAACAAGGCAGCCGCGAGTTCTTAGCTGAAGTTGAGATGCTTGGTCGGCTTCACCACCGAAACTTGGTCAAGCTGATAGGTATTTGCCCGGAGGATCACTGCAGATGTCTTGTCTATGACCTTGTTCCAAACGGGAGTGTTGAATCTCATTTACATGGTAATATTTCTTAACTTATTCGTTAGTCTGTCCTTCCAAACTCATTGCAGTTTACGAGCCTTTTGTTCTGTAGGTATGATCCGTTAGATATGTGCAGCTTCTCTGGTTTGGTGCTTTATTAAAAGTTATGCAGAAGCCGTAAGCTGCTTTAAGTAAGAATTTGAAAAACACTCCTATAATGCTAAGTGGTGTGTTGCTTTATTTCATTGATACAGGAGTTGATAAGGAGATTGCTCCTCTTGATTGGTGTTCTCGGATGAAAATTGCCCTGGGTGCCGCTAGGGGGTTGGCCTACTTGCACGAGGATTCAAGTCCTCGTGTAATACATAGAGACTTCAAGTCAAGTAACATCTTGTTGGAAAAAGACTTTACTGCTAAAGTTTCAGATTTTGGGCTGGCTAGGACAGCTATGGAAGAAGGAAACAAACATATTTCAACTCATGTCATGGGAACTTTTGGGTAAGCCTTTTAAATTTTAACATTATGATCTTCAATCGTATCTCCAGACACGGAGTTACCAACAATACGGAGGATATCTTCTTTAGCGTCTCAGTTCCTTTAATTTTGCTGATTAGAAGCTTTCTTGTTTGAAACTTTCTCGTTGTAGTTACTTGGCTCCGGAGTATGCAATGACAGGCCACCTTTTGGTTAAAAGTGATGTTTATAGCTATGGAGTGGTTCTACTCGAGCTGCTAACTGGACGAAAGCCCGTGGACCTGTCACAGCCACCAGGTCAAGAAAATCTTGTTGCCTGGGCTCGTCCACTCCTTGCAGTGAGGGAAGGTCTAGAAATAATCATTGACCCTGCTTTAAAGCCAGAGGTTCCATTGGAGAGCATTGCGAAAGTTGCAGCAATCGCTTCAATGTGCGTTCAACCAGAAGTTTCACATCGTCCATTCATGGGAGAGGTGGTTCAAGCTCTGAAGCTCGTGTGTGATGAGTTTGAAGAAACAAGAGAGTACATGTCAAGGAATTGTAGCCTGGAGGACATGTCTATGGACATGGAGAATAAATACAGCTGCAGGCTGTCGAATGAACTTGTGGATGCGTATGAGAAAACTGATGATGAAGACGAAGCGAAAGTGGCATTGTCTGCGGTTGATTTAAAGAGTGCATCAGTAGGGTTTGGAGGGCAACAAGAATCTGAGTCTTTTAGAAGGCAATTCAACTCTGCTCCTCTGAAAATGGAAAGGAAAAGGAAGTTCTGGCAAAGATTGAGAGGGCTATCTAGAGGAAGTATGAGTGAGCATGAGGTTTTATCCAATTACTAGCTATGATACAATTAAGGGGTGTTTGCAATAGCTTCAAATTAAAATAAGTAGCTTAATTTAAGGAGAAGTGAGTATAAGTGACTTATTAGAGAATTTGATGGGTGTTTGCAAAAGTCCACTTAAAAGTTAGAGAAGTTGTAGAGGTAGTGTTTGCAAACTCAACTTATTGGGAAAAAGCAACTACAGTGCAACTTAATTTAAGCATAAGTTGCTTAAGGAGGGTTGAGCCAGCTTCTCCAGCTTCAACTTATTCAGCTTAATTTAAGAGAATTTGCCAGCTTATAAGCTGCTGTTGCAAACACTCAAAAAGCAGCTTCTGCTTAAAATAAGTGATAAGCTGGATAAGTTAAGCTATTGCAAACACCCACTAAGGGGTTGTTTGCAATAGCTTCAACTTAAAATAAGTAGTTTAATTTAAGGAGAAGTGGGTATAAGTGACTTATTAGAGAATTTGATGGGTGTTTGTAAAAGTCCACTTAAAAGTTAAACAAGTTGTAGAAGTAGTGTTTGCAAATTCAACTTATTGGGAAAAAATAACTAAAATGCAGCTTAATTTAAGCAGAAGTTGTTTAAGGAGGGTTGAGCCAGCTTCTCCAGCTTCAAATTATCCAGCTTAATTTAAGAGAATTTGCCAGCTTATAAGCTGTTGCAAACACTCAAAAAGCAGCTTCTACTTAAAATAAGTGATAAGCTGAATAAGTTAAGCTATTGCAAACACCCACTAAGTGGTATATCTCATCTAATTAAAAACTGATGAATACCTTTTCAAGTATTCATATGAATCCCATATATACAATTAAGTGGTATATCTCATCTAATTAAAAACTGATGAATACCTTTTCTAGTATTCATATGAATCCCATATATACAATTTAAGCAATCGGATATCATCACACGAGTATCATATCTCAATAATACTCCACCGGTTACGGCAGGTAGTCAACCACGGAACCGCCACCTACGGTTAGTCTGTACGGTAAAATTGCGAGGTAAACTGCTACCATATCGTTGGCCAAACGTGTCCAAACTGAATTCATTCATCTTTCATATTTCAAAAGAACGAATGTGTTATAGTGTTACATAGTATTTAAAGAGACATAAATATTCCTATACTACTAATACAATGGGATTAGGCTTTGTTCTGTTAACCTTAATTTCAGTTGTCTTTAGTTCAGTTCAATTCCATTCAATTCAATTCAGTTTAGTTTTGCTTAGTTCAAATTTATACTTCAATTCAGTTCAATTCAATTCAGTCGTATTGAACGGAGCCTTAGTCCAACGAACAATTCTTCGATTAATGACAAAATTTGAGAAGTTTACCTTTGATTCGGATGGTCAACGGTGAGTGTCGGTCTCTTATTCAATGGATCGAACCACTTCCAGACAACTTAAACGCCGATCATTTCACTACAAGAAATCCTCCTGTTACGTATCAGTATATTATGACGGGTTGTTATCCAGCAGTATTTACTTACGGATATACATGAACTGAGCTGGAACACTCAGTTCGTCTCTGGAATACTACAAGTGCGTGGAGGTTACTGGCGGATTGTAATTCATCAGTCAGTAACTACTGACGCCTGACGGATAGAGCATCTGTTAGTACATTTGTTGACTCTCATAAAAAGAAATGTAAAACTAAAAAAAGAAAAGAAAAAAAGAAAAGAAATTCAAGTTACTCCTAAATATACAGATCGGATTTCTCCTTTCTTCCGCATTTCTCTCATCGCCTCTCTTCTCTCTCAATCCTCCTCCGATCAGAAAACCACCACTTGCCACCACCGGACACACCACCACCACCAGTCCACCAGTAACGACCACTAGTCGTCTCCATGTCCTCTCACACTACAAGAGAAACAGGAAACAACGACGGGCTTAGCGACGGATACCATCAATAGTGAAATTTTAGCGACGGGTCGGTCGAATTAGAGACGAATGAGATAGTTCGCGAACTTAAACCCTTAAAACACTTCAATATGGCGACAAATTATGTCATCCGTCACCACATATAGCGACAGATGTCGTTATCCGTCTCTGGGTTGTTGACCTAGAAATTTAATAATTTGAAAAGTGAAATAATATGGCGACGGATGGAACCATCATTTTTATAAGTAAAACAAAATTAAATAATAAAGACATGGTGACGGATGACCTTTATCCGTCGCTAGGTCTTTCTGCAAATACGAGTTGCATTTCTGCTTCTGTTTCTCCAATCTTCTTCTTGCCCCAATTCCAATCCTCGTGCAAATCTTCACCATTTCCTACATTGTTGGTGTCAAATCGAAGCTTGTGGAACAAGGAGGTTAATTGTGCAACCAATTCCCCATTTCTTCGGTTATTTTCAGAGAAATAAAAGGTAAGAGTTCAAAAGCTAACTTTGTATCTTTTGGGAGGTTTTTCAATTTCATTCAATTTATGTATTTACGACGTTGTTAGAAGCTTATATGTAGTATAACTGAACGATTTGGATGAATATTTTGAATGTTATGGATGAATTGGGTGAATATGAATTAGGGTTTAGGCTCCGTTCAATACGACTGAGAGTTTCTGAACTGAACTTAACTGAACTGAACTGAACGGAACTTAACTTAACTGAACTGAACAGAACGGAACTGAACTTAACTGAACTGAACTGAACTTAACTGAACTGAATTGAAGTACAAATTTGAACTAAGCAATCCTGAACTGAACTGAACTTAACTTAACTTAACTGAACTGAACTTATCTGAACTGAACTGAATGGAACTGAACCGAACTGAACTGAACTGAAGACAATTGAAATTAAGGTGAACTGAACAGAGCCTTACTCTTTAATTAAGGGGAAATTTGACTGAATTTGAGAATTAGGGTTTACTCTTGAATTAGGGAGAAATTGGATACAATTTGGGAATTAGGGTGTACTCTTTAATTAGGGAGAAATTGAATGTGGGACAAAATTTAAGGGCATTTGGACTGATTTAGACACATATAACTTGTAGATAAGTATAACTTGTAGTATAAGGATACGTAGTATAACTATAATTAACTATAACTAACTAGTATAACAAGTAGACACATATAACAAGTATATTATAATTAACTAGTATAATTTGTAGTATATAACAAGGAAAAGTATAACAAGTATAACTGGTAGTATAACTATAAGTATACTGCTCTTCCTTCCATCTCGAGTCTATTGAACCAGTAATCTGCACAACAAAATATCCTGGGTTAAAGAAAGACAAAAGTGATATTCTGAAACTGAAAGGCAATAACATAGAAAGTCACCATATACCAAAATCTCTAATGTCATCTCGACCACAGTAAACGTTGTGGTCTCCGATGTCAGCAAGAAAAGGTAAAGGTTGCAGAGTAACAACACAGAACAAATATCGTTCTTTGTTGATCGGCTCGGCCTACATCTTCACCTTCTTCATCCACCCAGGCTTGTTCCTTTCAATGAGCTTAACATTCTCAGGAGGTATCCTTAAGAAGTGGGTATAAAGGGAGAACATTCGACGCTCGTTCTCACCTTGACCCTTAGCCCTCATGTATCTCACATAAAAGTACCTAGGACACCATTCGTAGCCCAGGGACGAGGGTGCCTCATCTATAAAGGTATAGCCCGTTCGGGCAACAAACATGTAGAAGTGAGTATTGCCAGGTGATATTTGGACAGACATCAACTTTGTAAAGTTGGCATACGAATATGGCAATTTCTTCTTCTTCATAAACGTCCCAAAACATAGAAGAGTGGCTAGAGACGAGGGTAGCACCTGCATAGGGTTTATCTTCAACTCCCAAAATTTTTTCGAGAAACCCTTAGTGAACTCGATACGCCATCCTAGCTGCAACGACTTCTCGAATACAGTCATCCACCCCGCTGGAGGGTTATAGAAAGCTTCATCATAAGTGGGGGCCTTGATTTGAAACCTCTTTGGAATCTCATACTTACGACGAATCTCACCCAACTCATCTTGATGAATCGAAGAACGAGTGGTCGGTAAGTCAAAAAGGGAATTCTTCTCGCCGGCAGGATTGAGTATGGTTACAACATCAGGAGTTCTAGGAAAATTTACATCCTTGACACTCTACTTCTTACGCCTGCGACTTGGTCCTGCATCGTCCCCACTGTCATCATCGGAAGCTTGTCCAACCTTCCTTTGAAGGTGACTAACAGGTACAAGAACTTGTCTAGTCTGACGTTCAACCAAAGCATAATCAAGATTGTGGTCATCATCCTCCAAAGGATCACTTTGTATGAGCATTCCACTGTTAGTAACCATAGCCTCAGGAGTGGGGGACAACACCTCCTTTGTGTCATCCTCGAAGATCTCTTCAATTCGTGGTTCAGGAGGATCAGTTGAGGTCGAGGCTCTTCCAGTGAAAGTAGATACGGGGATGCAGTAATGATAGCCACCATGTTGAACTAATTGTTCAAAGGAAGGCACAACAGGCCGCTCAGCGCCGCCAGATCGAACCAACCTCTCGTTCAAAAGATGCATATCGACGTCATCATCAGACTCAATAAAACCATCGTTGATTGTAGTCGAGGTCTTAATCCTCTTACGAGGAGATCCTTCACCTACAATATCTATCGAAGAGTAAGAACTCGAAGACCCCTCAGAAGAAGAATCTGAGGAAGAGCCAGACGTATCGGATGACGAATCATCAGATAGTCGGGAGTTGAGATTCTTACTCTGAGCTGCTGGATGTGATGTCGAGGCTCCATTACCCTCGGGCTGAGGACCAAGGATTTGGACAGCGTCGCCAGCAGCAGATTGGGTGTTAGCTTCAGTCCCAGACATCCTAGAGATTATCAGAAAAAGGGGAAAAATCAGAGAAGAAACCCTAGTAAAAGTGAGGTATGGGGAAGAGATTTTGATGTCTGAGACGCCGTTTAGTAGCTTGATTAAGTCAATTATAAGATCGGTAATGCCGATTCCTATCTACCCAGTCGGAATCTTATGCCGAAAACCTAACAGAATTTTACAAATACACTAAACAATAGGAGACACACAATACATACACTGGTATTCACAAAAAGAAGGAGTTAAAGCAAGAACGTACTTGTTGGAAGCAAAGAAAGGTAGGTGAAAAAACGAAGGAAAAGTTTTTTTTTTCCGGTGGAATGTCCTCGAACTCGAGCACGAAATCACTATGTGGCACCTTCGCCGTCAGAAATCTCAAGGAAACAACAGTTTTCTTCTCTCTAGAAAGTAATAATGAAAAATTACTTCCGATTTTCTATTTATAGAGGGATATGTTGGGGAATGCGAAACGTCACATCAATTAGAGTTTTGAATATGACCGTTAGATCAAGACACATGTCACGATGTGATGAAAAAGCAAGTTAGTGGGTCAAGACATTTACGCTTTTACCCCCAGAAGCATTTATAGAGGTGGGCTATACGTGGATGTCCCACATTTAACCTTAGGGTAAACCCATGCAATGATTGAGCTCGACGCTCCTCATGACGAGCTAATTTGGCAAAAGCTTACATCTTGGAATCTGCTACAACAGGGCTTTATGATAGGAACCTTCTCAGGCTCGAAGGAAAGTACTTGGGGTCTGGGGACATATACGGTGCCGAGATATATCCTTGGAAACAATAAATTGTCTTTTATACCGAGACCTTCATATATCCTCGAAAATACTCCTTTTCGCGGTCTGATACCTGTACTCGAAGCAATATCAGACTGNGGGAGAAAGAGGATATATTGAAATTTCGCTCACAAAAGGAGATTATTGTTTTTGAGGAGTTGATTCTTGGGATATTTTCACTTGAGACTAGTTTCATAACCATCTTCTCTGAAGATACTTCGAAACTAGGGGGACATATGATAGGGTGAAAATATGTCTGCAGGTCGAGGTACGAATTACTACGAGTTCAATCAGGAGTCCTACGGATTAAGATGCGTACTTAAGATACGCTTCGAGGTGAGTATGACTTGAGGAGCAGGTCTGCGAGCTGAAGTCTAATACGGTTATGGGCACTTCTTGAATAGACAAGAAGGAACTTTGTCTAAGTATATTGACTACATTACCCTTGGTCGTTTAGTCTGAAGTGGGCTAAGTCCACTAACGGCCCATTAGGCTTTCTATGGGCTTAGATCTAGGCCATTGAACAGTAACCGACTTACACGTGTCACTACAGGATCACGTCCGTACATGAAGGCCATTTATTATAAAAGGGAGCTCAGATTTCACGAACAGGTGACTAATCATTCACTATTCACACATACATTTCATTACCTCGAGTACTCCCCGGTCTCGAGACTGTTAAAGTCACAATCCCGGGTTGACCTTCGAGCAAGCCGGTTTATTGTACTCACCCCCCACTATTTCATTCACACAGGTAATTCTCGAGTTTAGAGATTTAGTTTGCGACTTAAACTACTTCCGTCCACGCTCCGAAGTACCACCAAATTGGCCCCATTTGATGTTTTATTTTTTTCTTGGAAACATTTGTATTGTCGTTTAGGCTTCTTCTTTTTACTTATTAATATAACTTCTATTTTCGTCTAATTAATTCTTTAACATGACTTATAGGTGGTCCGTGGCGTGCACTAGTTTTATAGTTCAAATATGATCAGTTGAGATGAATCAAACAGGCCTAATAAGAACACATGGTATGTATAAGAAAACTCAGGAACCTGCAAGCTAAAAAAATCTGCATGAGAGACATAGAAGATTCATAGAATAGATCAAAGTTAAATGAACCAAAAAAGGATAACTGATAACAGTTTTAAGAAATTGATAAATACAACGAAATAAATGTAGGGATTTTGTTTCTTCACTTCCACAGACTGCAACCTCAGCTCTCATTCTCTACATAGAAATGCTACCTAAAAAGATGGGATAAACAAGATACAACCTACTACTTTTCCTACACCAAACACACTAGTTCTTGTTCGTCAAACTCCAGCAGCTTTGCCTAATCTCTCCCTCAATATCTTCACTCCAACGTACCTGCATTCGCATCAGTTACGGTTAAGTTTCAGATACGTACTCAAAACAACTAGTCTGTGTAATTCATTAATTCTTACCGGCCCAACATCATGACAGTGGCTTGAGGATTAGTTCCAGGAGAAACCTCGAAAGTAGAACCATCAACAACACGAAGCCTTTCAACTCCAATGACCTTATAGTCGGGGGTAACCACCTTCCCCACATGGCATCCTCCATGGTAATGCCAGATTGTAATGACAGTGTCTTTACAAAACTGCTCGAGGGACTCTGTGTCATTGGTGTGCCTAGGTATCATGTTGACATTCGCTTCAACACTCATATTAATCAGCTTCTCCACCACATCATCTCCTAGTTTCGTGTAGTTGCTGAAGTGCTTTGACTTCAAAAGCTTCTCCACAACACGAATACCGTTTACACATTTAGCCAAGTCCTCCGGATGGCTGAAGTAATTGAAGGTAATTGAAGGGTTATCGTCAACATTTGTGTTGATCAGGCTAATTTCACCTTTCGACAGAGGCTTGGCTATCTTTTCTAGAATGAAACCTCCCTTGAACACTTCATGTGGGAGGTTACGCTTCTTTCTACGGTACTCATGAATTGCTTCACGTGTTCTTTGCTTCGGTGGAATTGTTGATAGCTGGCCTATCTGTTAAATTATCCGAAAAATCAAACAAACAACCAGTCAGCCAAACATGAACACTATTTTTAAGTGTATATCTTGACAGCATAACAAATCTACTGACCTCAGCTGAAGCGATGCCATGGTCACAATGTATGCTATTGGTAGACTGTCCATACCCGTTGCTAGCTTCAATGTACACTCCCAACTTTGTAATTCCGACGGTTTGTATCAAAGATTGCTTTACTGGTTCATTTAAGGGCACAAATATGGTATTCAGAGGGTTATCGGACATGCCTTTCCCAACAAACTCATTGTCGTGAACGAGAGAAATGTTCAACTTCTCAAGGTCTTTTTTCGGGCCAATGCCACTGAGAAGTAGCATTTGAGGGCTCCCTATTGCGCCTGAAGAAACAAGAACTTCGCTTCCTGTCCTCTTTGACAGAACTGCTCTGTGTACCTTGCCGTTTTCATCCTTGAAGATAACTCCTGTGGCTCTGGGCCTCTTCCCTGTGATCCCGATGGATCAAAGTTCCATATTAAAGATAAGTGTTCAAAGGTTTTAATACATTTCGTGACATAGACAGTTTCGTAACTATTACCTGAGGTATCAAACTCGATCTTCTGAACGGTAGCATGAACTAGTACTTGGATGTTCTTGGGGTTAGCTGAGGCAAGAAGCTCAGCAGAAGTGTGGCGTCGGCCAAACCTGTCAAAGATGGTTCCACCGACTTTCGTTCCATACAAATGATCGTAAGTGAATCCGTTGTCAGGTGAAATTCCAACTTCGATGAGGCCATCTCTAAACGCAACCTGCCACGGAGTCAGGGCAGGTCGATGAACAATTTGTTTTTCGACCCAGGGATACGACTCGTTCACCAGTTTGTCATCCCAACCTACTTGCTTCACATACCTGCGTATCACCAAATCCCATCATCAAGTACAAAACTGTTAGTATGTATATATTCAGATCGTACACTTTTTGTTGTAATAAGCCATGAATGAAAACTTAGAGCTTGTACAAGTTATTGGGCCTTTATATTTTCAGGTTTGCTTCGTACCGACCTGAGTATAGGTCTTCACTAGATGATCGACATGTGTACTCGGTATTATCTAACTTATTCTATTATTATGAATTAAAATTTATTAGAAATTCTGAGTTCACATCTATACCCTTTAAATCAAAAAAATTAAAAACTTATATTTAATAAATTAAAATCATTCCAACGTTATGATAATCAAAATTCAACACATGTTTCTTCCCCAATTGAATAGATCAATATGAACCCTAATTCCCCAATTGAATACGAACCCTTCTTCCTCGGGCAATCAGATCCTCTACTTCAACGAAGTATCCTGCATCATGACTATTGAAGCTGTGAACGCTAAGGCATACCCATTGGCAGATGCTCAGCTCACCGTAACGATTCTCGACTTGGTCCAACAAGCTGCCAACTACAAGCAACTCAAAAGGGTGCTAATGAAGCAACTAGGACAATGAACAGGCGAATTGTTGAGTTTGTGGTGATGGCAGCTGATACGTAGCCTCTAAAGATCCTGCTTCTGCTTCACCTTCCTAGCTCTTTTTGTTGAGGATAAGAACATGCATGTCGTATTCGTTCCATCAAAACAAGACCCGCCATTTCATGTTCTGTTACCAAGAATGATGGAAGCCAGTTGAAAGATCAAATTCAGCAACCGAAGGATGCCATTGAGAAGCTCCTCGTCTGATTGTCCAAAGCATCTTTCAGCGTGATGCGCTTGTGGATCAAACTCTGAGGCTTTAATTGATTGAGTTGTGTTTCCTATGTAATGGAATATCACACTCTCTGTTTTGCTTTTATTCTTCCCCAATGATCTTGGTTCATCAAATTTAAACCTTGTTTAATTTGATTAAGGTTTAACCTTGTTTTAATCTGAAGGGGG
>JAQRGC011977479.1:0-11092 GCA_028659135.1 Plantago lanceolata
TTTTAGAGTTTGAATTCAGGTGATCGATTTTCCCCAGAGTCGTTAGAACCATAATTTCGTTCTTCAGCCCCCAATTTTATCGTCCGATTCACTCCCTCAAACGATGTAGTCTAATCTAAGTCAGGGTTATAATTGTCTTTTCACGAGTAGCTTAAAAACCAGTTTCCCCCTTAGAAAATAAGAACCAAACAATGGAAAATAGTGTTTCCCCACACCTTTCTCTGGTTGAAAATTTGAACCATTTTCTTCTTCCTTTCCCCTTTTCCTTTTCCCATTTCAAACCAAACGGCCCGGTAGTAAAATAGAAATTCTGAAAGAGAAAGAGCATGCATAAACCGTACGACCGAAAAGTGTAGCAGCAGGTACAAGTCGTTTTTTAATGCTCGAGTGAATCAGATATTTCCTTCTCTCTCCTCCACCTAGCCTCTCCAGTTATCACCTCCCTCAGTTGCACACCGGAGATGACAATTTATAGCCGTGCTTTTGATTTCTCCGGCGAATTCACATCGGAGTCGAATCTGCTTGCACGAATTATGCTCGACCACTCGACTGTTTCTAGGTACCTCTTTGTAGGTGTACATATATTCCGCAATTCCTTTGGCTTTTTCATCGTTCAATTTCCGTGGAATTGCTGGTTTCCGATCTATGTAGTTATCAATTTCTGATCTATTTGTAGAAGAAGTTCAGTAGTGATACTGTAAACGCTTATGTGATTGTATTTGATTCGATAGTAATAACAATAAAATGCTTATCCGAATGTATTCCGAACGCCTTTTCAGGTTCTGTAATCAACTTCCTCTCGTGCCTGTGTGCCTGAGTACTGTTAGTGTGTTACCGTGGAAGGATTTGAAAGGGAATCATGGTCTTTCGGCTTAAGGAAACAGGTTAACACCTCAAACTGAAATAATGAAATTAAATTTGGATCCATAGCTTTGTCATTGAGTAATTCACTTGCTGTGTTGAATGAACTGCTGCGTTGTCATTAGCGTGAATCGTTTAGCTCTTTCGTGCTTTCCCCTTATTATTTTCGACATTTTCAATCCACGAACACTTAACACACACAAGAAAACTAGGCCTGCGAAACTCGTGGAGCAACACTGCCTGGATTGCAACTTACATTGCTGAGTTGAATCTATGGTTATTGGTGAAATGGTCTTTATGGATATACGTATATATATCTCGTGAGTTGCATGTTTTCCAATGTATGTGGCTTTTCCTTATATATACTATGCTATAATAATACATGAAATATAGGACAATTGAACTGTATTGTGGGGAGTGGGGACCTAGAATTGTCAGAAAAGAGTATTATAGTATGAATTGGATTGTTGTTTATCTACATGATGTTATCTTATTGATGCTAAGAAAGTTATTTGTGGTAAAGACAGTTTGAGTGATGTTAAGAATTCGTTTCAGTTTCACCTCTGTGAGAGACTCATAGGTTACATTTTACGCTGGGCTGGAAATTAGTTCGGTATAGCATGAGAATTTGGAGTGTATCCATTTATTTAGGTGCTGTGTGAGACATGGTTTTGTTTGTTTTCTAGTTTGATATTCATCTGCTCTACCAATATCACGAAATTCATATGTAAATTGTATTTGAGCAACTTTTATTGGTAATATTTAAAAGGTGAGTGGTTTAGGGAATGGAAACCACTGATCCAGCAGTGCTTTATACTACTCACTACATCACCAATGTACATGTTCCTAGACGCCTCAAATGATCTTTAGTCTCCTTTTACATAATCTAGTTCCTTTCTTCAATTTAATGTATATTGTCTAACAAATTCTCGTTTCAAGGAAATAATTGTGGATGGTGCAATACAGTAATGAATAGCAGTAACCTTGTGTTTGAGTTTGTAACTTTTTTGGGATTGTGATAAGAGATAAAAATCTCAAGGTTCATAAATTTTTATGATGATTCCATTTCGGAACCAGCATTTGGAATGAGAAGATTTGCAAGTTCCTTAAAACTTAGTACTTATCTTCAAGCATAATTTTGAAGGTCTGATGTGCATGTACCATGTTAAGGAAATGTCCAATTAAATGGATCCTGTCTTTAATCTTTATTAAATCTGGATCACCTTTTTCAAGAAAATACTTTTTAAGTTTCTAGTACGATTACAGAAGCTTAATTTTAGAAGGGCAAACAAGTTTGTGAGCTAAGTATATTAAATCACATGAGTGAAAATCATTTTGAGTTATAAAATATGAAGGTGGCTTTATTTGAATGCAGATAATCTCAGTAGTGAAGTTCTGCTATTTTGATAGAATTTGTTGATTTTATTTTGAGGATTTAATTGATGTCATAAAATAGATATTGATGAGACTGAATGCATAACCACATGTATAAAAGTCATTAATTCAAAGAAGTTTTCCCATGATGCACATGGTGTACTTCACTTAATAATACTCGTGCTATTTTTTTCATGATACTGTTGAGGTCTTCAAATCAATTTTGTATGCATAAATACATTTTACAATTGCATACGTACTAAATAACTGAATTGATGAGCCAGTGGTTATAGGTTAAGTATCAGGTTATTGCGAAATGTTTAGAATTAAGAGAGTCGGGTAAAAAAAGTGTTTTTTAAGAGAATCTGGTGGGTGTTTGCTGTGAGTGATGAAAAATAGTGTAAGCTGATTCTTTGAAAGTGATTATGTCAGATTAATAGTATCAGAAGCTATAATTATTTTTGCAAAATTGAATTTTTACGGCACCTGCTCTATATATGCTAGTGAATGCGTGTTTCTCAACCTGGAACCAAGTTTGTGGTCTTTGATATGAATCTTTTTTGCAATGCAGTTGCACATTTTGCTTTCTCTCTTGCATATAATAAGAAATTATCTGGTATATTGACAAAGTTTTCACAGTAGTACATTATAAGCTGTGCACAAAATCTGCTAGATTCTGGTGCAGGAGCACCAGTAGTTTGAGTTCATTATCTATTCTATTGTGGTCTGCATATGGTACATCTCATATGATAATATTTTGGCAGCTACCGTTTTTCATACTCATATGATAACCCATGCACACAAAATCTTGCAACAATGTTATAAACTTTGGTGGATCTGAAAACCAGTACTACTTTTACAAATACAGAATACAACATAATACATATTCTTAAAAAGTCTTGCTGAGGCAATTGTTGCACATATCCTGTTTTCTCCTTTCAGAATTTATTACATGACATGACTTCACATAGTTGCTCACACAAATTCATTCATTTTGAAAGCTACAGTCATCAAGCAGTAATCTGATGGATACAATACTGTTATGCACATTCATCTTGCAACGATTTTCAGTTTCCAGTCAGTTGACTGTCTTTGAACAGTTTGCACAAGTCGGTGCAGGACTGGAAAACATGATTGTGGGGCTGCCAACTTCCTGTTAGTGCAGTTGAAGCCTGTCATAACAGTCAATTGAATGATGATGTAATATATGACACAAAAAGAAAGCAATGTTTAGGAAACAGAAACTTTCCAGCAAATCGAGTAAAGTGGACTTACCCCAGTGTCATCACATTTGAAGTGAGATTTTTCTGATTCTTAGGCTGACTTAGCTCGAGAACAATTGGTGCATTTTGTTCTCCTTCATTGTTTATGATACTTGTGATGTTAGATGACCTGCTTGCTTCACTTATCCCCTCTCGGCCAGAAACCTGGATAATATTTTGATATGTTCAGTTTACCTACCTGTTTTAATGTTAATCTCACCTTTCACTTCTGCTTTTTTCTTGTTTAACTGCCAATACCTTTTTGTGCAGTTCTGCATTTTCTTGACAAACAATATTCATCCTGTTGTGTAGCTCTTTGTTTTCTTGGTGAGTGAGGTTCCCCTGCAACAAGATCAATGAAGGTATCCGAATTAAACACAACTACAAGTCTACAATGCATGACTAAAAGTTGAAACTTTAATTAGATAACAACCTTCCTGTTTAACTCATTGATTTGTTCTGCCATAACTTGTTCCTGTCAGGGAAAAGAAGAATATATCAATTGATGACCTTGTGAACACATTTGGAGAACTGTTCAATATATATCTGCCAGTATAGGTACTTGCCTTTTTCATACGAACGCCTTTCAAGCTTATTTCTAGTCTATTTTCCAGACTTTGGAGGTCTTTCACGTTCAAACCAGAAAGTTCCTCTCCCAAAAGCTGCCTACAGTTTGAAAAAGATAGCACATCATATATTTATGTATGTATTTCGAGTGCTCCGTTCCTTTTTCTGTATTGTATTTACCCCAAGATCATTATTGCTTTCGTTTGTATGACTGTCTGCCTGATTAGATTTGCCGATTCAATTTGTAGACATGCATTTGGTGTAGTAACTATGAGGTAAACTTAAAAGATAAAAGATAAGTCATTTAAATTAGCAGGATCTGGTGGTTTCCTGAAAGAGAAGCGAAACAAGGACTGACCAAGTACTGAATAAAGGTCTAAAAGGCTGGTCCAGTCCCTTTTGAAATCTTGAGTCGTAGGCCTATTGCATGGATAGAATAATTACAACCATTTAATGCATACGGTAGGTAGACATCCTTCTACCATAACCCTAGAATTCATAAGCATAACCCTCAATATCTTACTTGGGTTTTGGGAGGGGGTTGAGCAACGGGCTATTCACCATCACCATTATACCAGAAAAAAAAAGCATACAGAAAAATAAAAAAAGTTCCAACTCCCCTTGTATATAAAAGTAATAAAGTATATACTCAACTTTATGAGGCTTTTGTTTGAAAGTGCTGCCTAGCTTTGATTATATTCATTTACTTTTGCTACAAAGTTGGTGCATTTTACCCTGTCCCTTGGCGCATTATCAGTTTATGTCAATCTATTTCATGAACTTGGATGTTAATTTTTCTTTGACATTCATTCAAAAGCAAACAACCAAGTCCGTTTAGAGCATAGCTGGCTTAACTGAAGTAATTGTAATTGGTGTCAAGTAATCTGAAGCTTTATAGAACACCAGAAATGATGATAGCTGTGTATTTTTTTTGCAAAGTCATACTATGATCTACTTTTATGTCATATTTGATATTTTACTTATCTAATGTCATTCTATACTAACTATCAGCTATTTCTCTGATTGAATAATCCATTATAAAATCCATTCCCCAATTAAACATAAGCATACATGTCCCTTTTGCCCGTCTGCTGTATATAACATGCCATATGTACTTACTTGTGGCATTCTTGCAAGTACTGTAGTTGTTGCCTCAAGCTTGCCGCTTCCGTTTGCCAAAACTAACAATGAAGAAATACAAAATCAGCACCATAAATTAAGTAGATAAGTAGTAGGGTTGGTTAGACCATATGACATACAGTTAGAAGCTAAGGGAGTTGAGCGAGTGGGTTTTGCAAATCAGTGGTTTTAGACAGTAACAATCTAACTAATAGTTTACCTATTTAGATAAGATTAACTGTAAAAAAGTAGTTGTTTATAAGTTTGATTACTTAACTAGATTAGTTTACGAGCATAGTTAACTGCCGAGTGCTTTTGAGCTTCTTTCTCCTTCTATCTGCATAATAAGCCAGCACAAGTGCATAGTGCTCATGGCATCTCTTTAATGGAGTTATGATAACGGTTTTGAGATATTAATTAACTTGATGTCTATAGGAACGATGGGATGCAGAGCCTACATGCGTAACCAGTGGACTGCTTTGGGCTGCAGAATCTATGGAGAACAATGGTAACTCCATGTATTGGATGGAAGGGATGTCTGGAAAAGTGCGCCTCCTTCATATTCAAGAAAAACCTGCAGAACTGAGTCAGAATAATCTTGTGAGTGACTTTGAGGGATTGATAATTAGCTAGCTCTGATTCCAAGTAAATCAGGAAGCATTTATGGATGGTCAGATCTGCTGTAAGAACTGGACCTCTGCAGGTAATGCGTCATTAGTCCATTAAAGGATCTGAGTTTCAGGAAAGTAACCAAAGCACATGACAATCTTGTGGTGACTTAGAAGGATTGATACATAGCTAGCATGGATACTGAATACATCAGGAAGAAATAACTTTATGGCCTGATGTAAGAACTGGATCTCTGCAGCTAATGCATTGTTAGTCCGTTGAAGGATCTTAATTTCAGGAAAGTAATCAAAGGATATTATACTGCATTGAAGTATTAAGTGATGTTGTTGCTTTGCTGGGTTTAAGTTTAACTGAATTCGATCTGGTTGAGTTTTGATGAAATTCATTTACTACGATGGTTGTTAAAAAAATCAGATCCGGAAAGGTTGAGAATGTAGTATCTTTTGTCATGCTGTCTGATGGGCTTTCTGAATCCTGGCCAGTTTGAATGTCGTCTTAATTTTCTGAGAAGTAAGCTGTGTTCATCTCATTGAGGATTATTTAGATCTTTATGTCATGAAGAGAGAGTAGTACACCTAAGATTTCCATCCTACTTACGACCACTTAATCTGTTCTAGTACTTGTTGTTCCTGCTAGCACGGCCTGGAACATAATCTGTTGAAGGATGTCAAACAGTCTCTTAATCTTTCTGGTCTTTCTGAAAAGTAATGAGTTGGTATCTTGCCATTTGTTAGTTCGAAGTCACTTTCTAAGTTTCACACTAATTCTATTCTGTACATATGCTAATAAAGAACACATATGATATCAGGTTTATGCAATGCACAACATCTTTTATGCATGCTTTTTTTTTCTTCTTTTCTTTCCTTTCTTTTTCTGAGAAGCTGTCTTTAATTCAGTTAGATACTTTAAGCAACATCTTAAAAATATGTCCACTGCATAAGAGTATATTTGATCCTCCTAGTAGTCAGTTTGTTTAGCAAATTCTGTACACTAGATGAACTTCAAGTTCACAACAGTAGCAATTTCCTTTTCTCTGGTCTCCTGTGAAAGCCCTCACATCCATGTTTTTAGTGGTACCATAGATAGATGGAGAATCTCTACTCTGTATTATGTCATGAATTTATTGCGGATCTTTTCATTACCATCATATTTTCTTCCTATCACTTCTTGTTTTTTCCTTTTCCTGTTGTGTGCTGGGATACTGGACACTTCCATCTTCTCAAGGTTGGAAATTCTTCCTACAAGTTCTTCGGGAAATACTTGTGTGGACCGGGTCTATGACTTTTTCATAGACCTTGTGGTTTAAAATTCACCACATAACTTATTACTGTGTGTGTCCCACACTTATTGCCATGCGTGGATCATTTCCACAAGGTCTATGAAATTGTTCATGGACCCGGTCTACATAAGAATTTTCCAAGTACTTATACTGTGGAATAACAATCTATGGAAGCTAATATCCTAATCTCCGCAATACATGTATTGAGTCATGGCCTTTGGTTATTACATGCGAACATTCACATCACATCTAAGACTACAGATTCTATGTTTGTGTGTATGCATTTTTGTTTCTAAGGAGCTGTCTTTAGCTGAGCAAGCTAATCTTGAAATAAGTCTACTGGATGACACTAGTTTGATCTCGTAATATGGCAATAGTTAGTTTGTTTTGCAAATCCTGTATATACTAGACGAAGGACTGAAAGTTCACACCATTAGTCATTTCCCTTGTTCTGGTTTCCTAAGAGAACTCCACATCATGTCTAGTAGTGCCTGTATATGTATGAAGAATCTCTACTCTATACCACCTCCATGAATTTACTGCGGATCTGATTCTGACTCGTACCCCCGACCTATTACTTGGTGTGATTTAGTGATACTGGAAATTTTCATTTTCTCATTGAAAAATCTCTGTTTAAGCTCCTTTTCCTTGAAAGGATAGTATATAGATACCAATGTCTCGAATACATGCAGACTTTAGGTATTATGTGTCATATGAATAATTGTATTTATCTGCTTTCTTTCTTTTGTTTTCATGAAGGTGGGACATCTATGGTGCCGTCGATCCACTTATGTTTTCTCTAGCATACTTCACCTGGAATAGAGCGCAGAGTTTTCATATGAATATACATCTTTCATTAATTCTTGGACTACATGAATAATGCAATTGCATCAATATGTCTGTCATGTTAGTTCACTTCTGGTGCATCAGTAGTGAAAGCATGCTTTGAGATTCCAAAAGATAAGTTCCCATATTTAACCTTTTGTAAGAATGCCTGGTTATCTGTATGACGCTCTGATGTGCTTGAAGTTCCTTCACACTTGTAGGTGTGTAAATCTTCAGCTTCTGACATCAGGTCCTTTTTTCTGGTCAGACAAACGAACTATCTTTCAATGGGATATTGGGATCTTTTGATATCCATTGTGGCAGAAGCTTCAAGGCATCACTTGCGGTAAGACCAAGAGTTCATTCTTCTGCAAGAAGGAATAGGAGGCATTAGATCATTGATGCAAAGAAGGCAATTATTTGAATACTTTCCAAATACTGTTGCAAAATCTGGAAGTCTCTGCCTCTCTTCTGCTGACCATCATGTGCCCCCTTCTGTAAACGTACTCGAACGTAGCTTTATTTTAAAACTTGGACGGAGTTTCTGTTTGTGCTGACCATCATTTACTTTTGTGCTCGGTTTTGAACTGGGTTCTGTTTTAAGTGGAGGTCACACGAATTTGCTAATTTAATGAGACCATGTTCAAAGAGGGGGGATGCACATGCACTATCTTCAGTCACAAGGTACTTCTTTTTCTGTGTATATCATTATTTGGGATAATATTAATCACACTCTTGAGAACACTCTATGACTTCTTTTTTTTAACAATAACTGCCCATGCACCTGCATCTTGCAACATTATGAATCTCTCTTCCCCAAACCAACCTATGTTTGCTTTTTTCCTAGATGCACTTAACTTACTCGAATGAGCTAGATCATCAAATAAGAGTGGAGAGGGCATCTCCATGCCATATTGATGAGGCTCTATCCAAGTAATGCACAGTTTCTTGCTATTTCTTCAACTCCTTTTGCCCTTTGTCTCTTTCCCACGTTACATACCTTTGCTGATCTCTTCTTGCACCAAAGCAGGGCCCGAGCATCTTTCAACTACCTTAGATTAGGGTATGATCTCTTTCAGGCCTTGACATAGGGTTTTCTGGCATTCACAATACATTATGTCCCTTTCTATTTATTTGGCTTTAGTATTTCCAGGATCTTCTCCATGTAGTCCTGGGAAAGCTTGAAATCTGCTGTAAGTTTGACAGCCAGAGTTGGATCCTGAAGTTGTCCTCAAACAGGGTTCTAAAATTTTCGTCCTCAAGTCAACTGTGGCCTGAAATTCTAGGGTGGATGCTTCAAGTGTCTTGATAAATCAAATTGGGCACCATATTGGGACACTTCTTGATCTCCAGAATTTACTGTGTTAGAATACTTCCAATGCCTAGACTCTTACCTCTGTCATCTGGGGCTACTTCCAATGCCTAGACTTTTACCTCTGTCATCTGGGGCAGATATATCCAGTATTTCATCTAGTCTTAAGAAATTTCGAGTCCGGGGCAATTCGAAAACTGACCCAAGTTTGAAACCAGAGGATACTATATGATTTGAGGCTGTAGACCATGAATCACTTGATTTGGAAGCCTCAAAAGGTGCAGACTGGAGGCTCGTACTCACCGCACCTGGCTCTTTACCTTAAAGAAGAAAGGTATGTATGACAGTATGAGGCATGGAACTATTTCTAGAAGTTCAAGAATGTAGAGGATTGGATGAAGCAGAAGTCTGTGCAAGTACACGACCTTAAGAATGATCTGTGTAGTAATGATGTGGTGTTTCAAGTTTGTTGCTTATCCTTTTATGGCACACCTGCAGTGCGTTCTGCAGTTGCCATTCGTTTGGTCAGCACGGCACAGGCAGGGTCATGATCTTCCAACCATGACAAAGATTTCTGGATATTTTGGAACGTGAGGGTGGTTAATCTTCTGTGGAGCTCCAATGTGTAACATCAAGTCATCAAGCGATTCTAGTTTGGCTTCACAGCAAGGTAGGATCTATATAACCGCACTCTTTTGTTTATTGTCTTAGGAATTGTCCGTCTCTTGTAGGATAATCCCTCTGTGTTTTCGTAAGCTATTTTGTACTGCTTCAACTATGTGTGGTTTATTGTACTTTGTTTTTTCCTATTATAAAAGGACTACCTCGCATGTAGACTAGTAAGTACGTAATCTACATCTAAGTCATGCATTATACACGGATCTAAGTAGGGATAATTGCACATAGTTAGATACTTTGACAGTATAAGTTAAAGTGAAAAATGATAAAAAGTTGAACTGAAGTACCTTGAGCTCTGAAGTAGGATTGAGCAGATAGTGATGTTCCTCCTTCACTCTGTTGTACCTTCCGATTACCGATTTCATGCTGATACAAATGTAAATTGCTATTTATTGTTTGTTACTTGCATAAAAAGACAGGAAGAAAACAGAGCAAATACATTGGAGAAGTCTAAAAATGCCAAAATACAATTCAAGGTTAACAAACTGCATATGTTTACATTGTTCAGATGATTTGTCTTTCTTGTTCTGTCGACACAGACCAATAGTCTTGGCTCACTGTCACTCTCATCATTCATGACACACTTAACAAGTTCTAGCAAGGTCATTTAAACTAGAGATAAAAAGCAAGGGAGAATATTCATGTTTATCATACACATGTTCATCATTTGCAGCAGATTCTTGTGATTTAGATTGAGAGTTCGTGTTTGTAGCATCTATGTATGCGAATCCAGATTAACAGAGTGATGAACCGGAAAGGTTAATAGTTGAGGGCCTTGATGCAACTTAGGTGTTTAATTTAACTACTAGAAGTCATCAGAATAGGCTGGTGGTTAAGCAGACGTAATCTATATATCAACTCATCTTGCTTAATGTTTTCTAAGTGGAACAACTCTGTGCACAAGACAAAAAATTCTTATTCAATGTACTTCAACAATTATAAGTCTACCTAACCTAGTCCCTCGCTTTTGGTACCTCGTACTCAAGTCACTCAACTGACTTCAGCTAGCCATGTCAATCATAGTTTTTTGCAGAAAATGCAAGCATAAACATCAATGATAAGTTAGAGTAATGATGCAAAAATGGACCCGACTTAGTAATTTCTTCAAAATCATAAATGTACATAAAAGTATATCTTTACATGTTTTACCAATAGTAGCCTGTACGGCTGTAAGTGCATAGTATT
>JAQRGC011977737.1:0-12865 GCA_028659135.1 Plantago lanceolata
AAAAAAAATTAAAAAAAAAATATTTGCGGGTCTAGGGTCCAAGGGTCCGGACCCATCAGGTCTAAAGTTTAGGGTCCAAATGGGTCTTTTCTCATTCAGGGTAGGGTCCGGGTCCGGGTCTAAAGTTTAGGGTCTTTAAAGGGTATGGGTAAGGGTAGGGTCCGGACCCTACCCATTGAGAACACTATTGGGTTTATTAGTTATGCACTCAAGGTGTTTGTCAAATTTCCTGAGTGAGTTGATGTCTTATTTTCACATTAATTTGATCAGTTTTGTTCACTACTTCTAGCGGTTGTTTTGAGCTATATTTGTTCCATTCTGTTGTTTCATATGGTTTCCCAGTTGTATGTGTCATTCTTCATTATCATATTGGTACGAATATGGAATCTGAGGCATGTAAATATTTGGTTTATCCTGATGTAAATGAGTTCACTTAGATTACTACATGAGTAAGTTTCATAAAAGATTGACTTTCCTAATACATTAGGAAAGTCAGATTTTTTAAAGCATCCGGTTTATTAAAAAACCACTTCTAACAATAGAACTAATTATAAAAAGCTGACTTTCCTAATGTATTAGTAAAGTCATTCTTTTATGATACTTTAGCTTACTACATGATAAGTTTGATTAATTGATAGCTGCAGCCAACAAGCTTATATATGATTTTGTTGCTATACGTTTGGTCTTTGGACCTTAATTACATGTTTGATTATGATTATGTGCATACAAGAATGGTAAAATATATGATTGAATAATTACCTTCATCTGATAGCACTTTCAAAGTTTGTATGGTTAAATATCTCTGCACCACTACTTGTCGTTAGATGAAGAAGCTTTTGTACTTCAACATATTTCTATGCTTCTGACAAATCTTAATGATGTTTTGTGTTTATACTACTTTAAATGTATTTCAAAGCAATGTCGGTCTAAAATCATGTATTTGGACCAGAAGTTCCAATTATGAAAAGTATATTCTTTGTTAAGATGATTCGGCAATAGTATTTCATAAGTTTATATATACTCCCAGAAGGAGTTTTAATGATTTTTATTTGTCATCTTAGTACGACCTGAAGTTCGTACTTATAAAGGTTCCAGGGGAGTAAGCGTTCTAAAGAGCATAATATGGGATGATATGCTAATTGTGACTATTTTTTTAATTTATAGAATCTCCATTCCCTATCGTGAATGTGAGTCTTAAATTTATACATATACGGTGCATCAAAGTCACACATTATAGCTACTTCCTGGAAAAGTTGAAAATTGTCTTGCCAATATTATGTACAATGACTCACGTATGTCACATCATTCTGGCCAGATTCAATTTTTTTTTGAGTATGAGCATTGTATCGAAATAGTCATTAATAAATTGGAGCCAACCTGAAGTTTGGCATGTAAAGGCGCCTATCTCACAATATAATGAGATGAAAAATGACATAGCTAGATGTGACAAACATGGCCATCCGTGTACATAATTACCCGTTTATGAGAAACCTGAAGTTTCCTTATGTGCTGAAAGCTTTCTCGTGCTGAAATTATACTATACGAATGGCAAGACATAACATCGAGATTAAGCATGATAATGGAGATCATAGAATCAACAATGAGCAAATTTTGCAATCATAAATTTCTTAATGTGGCTAGAAGACCACCACAACAACTATATTAGAGTTGAGTTCATTGAATCTCCTAGTTGGGGCAAATTTATTTAAAGGACATCGAAAATCCAACTGCTAGAGTTATACACTCCCATATTCTTCTCCAGAAGAGAACTCATACATGAAGCCT
The DNA here is from genome assembly GCA_028659135.1 of Plantago lanceolata. Lineage (NCBI taxonomy): Eukaryota > Viridiplantae > Streptophyta > Magnoliopsida > Lamiales > Plantaginaceae > Plantago > Plantago lanceolata. Next base: position 1,786 of record JAQRGC011977737.1, read on the forward strand.
ATTAAACAAAAGTATGAGTCTATTATTATCTAAGTTGGGCATGATCAATATTTTTATGAGCCCCATAATACTAATCTTGTGAATTAGTTTTTCCAGCTTAGGGGAGGGAGAACATGATAAGCTGATCAAAACACATTCATAAAGTGCATTGATCCCCACATATTTGAAAGTTCAAACTTGAACTAAAAAGCATTCTTCAACTTCATGTATTATTTAAAGATTTCAATCATGTAATTCTATGATTCGACCGTGGACAACTATGACCCTACTTGAGGCGTACCGAGCTACAGATTGGTTATAGATATTACATGCGTTGGGAATCGAAATATCTTGCCGATTATGATTCATGCACCTGAAGTGCAAATATGTATATTACGTATGGTTCCAAATATTATAAGAATGGCAATATAATGCAGTTGGTACTCTTGAAGAGTAAATTAGGCACATATTAATGATGCCATTACAACAAGAGTAGATATCTGATCTAGAAATAGATGGCCTATATAAATGGAAAGGTACCTCCATATTTTATATTTAGATATCTACATGATCAGTATTGAATCAAACAAGAGATTTGATTATTATTGAATATACCGGTATACATGGAACCAAGATATATTTGATAAGCATATGCAAAATACAATGGATATAGAATATTGTACATGTAAAGGGGGATCTTACATGTAAATCCATTTGATGTCGACACAGTGATTATAGAAAATGAGCTCATGGACCTGAAGTCCATTTAATTGATGAATTCGAAATTCCATACGGTACCGTTGCATTATCGAGTCAATGTTATGTACATGTGCATCTAGATTCTAAGTAATGCATCATTCATATTATGTTTATTATTACATCATGCATATAATTTATGTTAGTTTTAAGTTTCGTATTCCATATACATGTTACATATTATTTATATGATCTTACATGTTACTACCACCTTTGATTATTTGTGGTGCACATAAATTGTCATTTAATTGACAAACTGAAGTTTCTATCATTTATGATGATTATTATATATTGAAAACTCATCCCAGAAGAGACTAGAGAAATCATTAACAATGAAATTTATATGTTCCAAGAATATTTATTGTAAGTAATGATTATTACTCTCTACTGGAAATTAGTCCCACAAGGACAAATGAATAGAGATATCATGTTGGCAAACATGAGTCAATTCATGAGAAAAGTTCCCGAAGAACTAAATTTCAATATGTCACACATGTCTTCACAAGTTGATAAGTATAATGAATGTATTCACTATCAAGTGGAACGAGAGAACTATGAAATATATTCTCGAGATCCCCTCAAAAGTATTATTGTTTAAAGAGATGTTAACTCAACCTAAAGTTTGAGCATAACAAAGTATGAATAACCATAACCTGAAGTTTGGTTACTATTATGAAATAAACAAATGTCTTACTTGACCTCCCGAAGAAGGTACATAAATTTATTGGAGATATGATCAAGCAACACTGAGAGTTTTTGCGCATCATACAAGATTACAAGTTGCTACACTCTTTTTCCCTTCGACTAGGTTTTTATCCCAATGGGTTTTTCCTAGCAAGGTTTTTAACGAGGTAGCATAAGCGCTTATATGTAACTATCTCCAAATCTCCATGATGATTACACAATTGCCAAAGAAAGGTTATAAGCCTTAGTTATGTTACATGTATGATGGAGATTTATAAATATTGAAATCATTTCAATATCGAACAATAATTCTATTGAATTGTCCAAGTGATCACATATCACTCATATTCTTTTCAACAAGGATCTACATGAAGATAGTTCCATCCAAACACAACATATCCGTAGATTTACTTCGACATCATCATTCGAGAAGTTCGTTCAAGATTGCATTATGAAGATTCAAAGATTTGAAGTTATGTTCCAATCAGGGGAGACGGATACGCACTGCACTCTTTTTCCCTTGACTAAGTTTTTATCCCACTGGGTTTTTCTTAGCAAGGTTTTTAACGAGGCAGTACTCTCACAAGCGTATTCGAGATCTTCAACTCATGTTTCATTCAAGGGGAGTGTTACGGATAATTATGAATGTAACAAGAGTTTTATCTCTTTAGTAGTATCATATGTTAGATACAATTCTAGTTAGACTCATGCTAGATAAAACTCTAGAGATACTCTCTAACTTGTATATATACTTTCCATGTAATTCAGTTGAATACACACAGAGGAATACATTACCTCCCAGTTATTCTTTAACAGGTTCAGCTAAAATGAAAAAAATAAGATTTAGTTCGACTTTGAATTGGTTATATTTTCTGTTAGAGCAGATAATTTCAAAAGTTCCAAGTCAAGTTGAACTTCGAGTTATTTCAACTCTATTACAATATGTAATTGATATGAGTAAATCTCATGAAAATCAATCTTTTTTGAATATTAGGAAAATCAACATTTTAATTAGTATAAACTGGAATAATATATTCAACACTTGGATGGAAAGGATATTGATTTTCCTAATCCGTAGGAAAAGCTGATTTTTCTGAGACTTTACCAATTGATATTCGACCGACTTATTGGGTTTTATCTCTTCTTAACAAAGTTCTCAGTGCATAAAGATTTTTACAACTTACAAGTACAAGGAAGTGCAACATAATCAGAAGTCTACTTGAAAGAAGAATTTCAACAAGTGAAAAGAAGTTTAGTTAAATGGAATTCGAGTTCTAATAGGAACTGCGTCAACATACAAGTCGAAGTCCAGTTGGATAAAAAGAAGGAGAGTAATTCAAGAGAAGATCGACAAGGATTCAATGTGAAGTTCTAGTTTGATTTGTTAGTGTCTCAATACTATATAAAGGCCAAACAATTCGACATTGAAGATATAGATTTTGAGATTGCTCTTGAAGTTAGTATAGCTTTTTGTTGTAGAGTATTTGTTTAGTTTCATTATCTAGTTTACAAAAGTCTATTTATATTACCTAGTATAGGTTATAGGTGAGTTGGTTCTCATATAGATTTCATTATTTAAACTTGTGTGTGTCGTTTACTAGTGAGTTGTGTTAGGTAGATTCATATGTACCTATACCTAGATCACATAGTTCGAAAGCGTGTGCGAAAGCGCGAGCGAGAAAGCGTGAGCGAAAGCGAAAATTTTAAAAAAACTGAAAGCGCGAGCGCACTAGAGCGTTAATTTGTTTTTAATTTTTTATATATTTAATTAAGTATATATACCAAATTTTCGTGTCTACTAGTACCAAACATTGGTTCACAAATCACAAGTCACAACTTAGTTTGGGTCATGCTAATTAATTCTCCTGAGTCCATAAGTGAGTCCATCTAGATAAGCTCAAGTTGTAATCCATAAAACCAAATGTGTATCTTCTTGGTGATTAGGTTTCTCTTTTTATCACATTACTACTACTCCATTTGCCGCCTTCTTCCCATTTTCATCCAAGTCATCTTCATCGGTTCATCAGTGTGTCTCCATACTCATTTTTCTTCTTTGATCTTTGAGTACTCTATACATCCATTTCAGAATCTTATGGTTTTTTTATGAAGCAGCAAAAGATTTTATTATTATTAATGATGAAATAAAGTGTGCATTAGGGGTACACACAATACAATACGGATCCATAACCGACCCAAACCAAACCGTGATTGAGACAAGGACTCCCATTCCGTTGCATCCTTAAAAACCTTTCGAGGAAAACCCATTGGGATAAAACCCCGATAAGGAAAAAAGAGTACAACCGGAAAAGGTATCTCAACCACGTCTAAATCACTCTAGCAAATAACCTGACCGAAAAGTCAATACCGAGTCATTCAACCCAAACCACAACAAACAAATTTCTACCCAAACCATAAGAGACAAAATGACAACCAAAGGATCCTCCAAGATTGGTGCAAGCACGAAACACCCATTGAGTAACTCCCTGATTGCCACGCGTAGTTCAACCCCCAGTGGCCAACCATCACAGTACCTAACATTGTGCCATGACCAGCCAATAATCACAAGCATCACAACTCCACCATTTCAAATGTTGCATCCTAGGAAGCAAGTTGTTGACATTAATTTGCCACCATCCAGCACCAGTATCATAATTAGGAAGCAAAAAGATAGCAATCATCAATTCAAGTCAAAGTCAAAAAGCATCACATAATGACAGAGCTCCAAAGATGCATGAAATAATCAAATGAATTATCCATCCCTGCTTAAGAATAAGCGAATCTTGCCACAGCCTCCAATCAAGTTGAATGGTCAACCCAACAGTCACATGGCTAGAATATAGCTCAGCCGGTCCCGCGACCTTTACCTGCATCACATACAAACAATAATTTTCCACAACCAGTGCACATGGTACACCTAAACCAACCAACAATTACTCCAGAACCAGTAAAGGTTCCAAAAACCAATCGCATAGTCGGCCCTGCGTCACAACTCCTTTCCCACGATACCATAGCTAACTGCAAAGTTTAATTTTTTCAGCCACCTCGCCCGGGGTCCACTCTAGATTTTTGAAAACCAAGTCATTTCGCGCATTCCATAACCACCAAGCAACACAATGGAACAACAATCCACAATGCTTGTGCTTATTCTTATTAAAAGCCTCCAAATGGTAATAATGTAACAAATCACACACCGAATCACCCTCAACCACCTCTAACTTCAACCAACCATAGATCAAGTTCCACACCTTCTTGGCAAAATGGCATCCACCCAAGACATGCCACGTCGATTCTACTTCCCCATCACATCTTTGACAACAAACATTAACATCGTTAAAATAGACGCCCCGTTTCCTTATATTCTCCTTTGTAGGTATCCTATCTTGAATTGCCTTCCAAACAAAAGTTGATACCTTCAAAGGTACCCAATTATTCCAAATCACTTTCCCCCATTTTTTCATTTGGTCTTCTTCCGGCCAGTGTGGAAGTCTCAAATAACCCGACTTGGTTGAATAGGCTTTGCTGCCGTCACTTTTCCACGTCCAAGAAGTGCCATTCTCATCAACAACACATTCATCTTGGAACCAATATTTTCTTCCAGTCAAGTGTATCAAATCTCTCCACCATCCGGACCAAGAAGAACGAGAGAGGTAATCCCCATTAGATTTCCGGAGATTCACATTATCCCAAAAATCCCCATATTTAGAACGAACCACTTGAAGCCAAAGTTCTTCGCCACCATTCATCAAACGCCATGCCCACTTACCTAATAGAGCTAAATTGAAATTATCAAGATTTTTTACCCCTAAACCCCCCTCCTCCTTTGTGAGACAAACTTGATTCCAACTTACCCATGCTATCTTTCTCTCATCACTTGAAAGCTTCTTTCCCCAAAAAAACTCTCTTTGAGTGTTTTCTATCAGTCGGTAAATAGCGACGGATAGTATCCGTCGGTACTATCCGTCGCTATCCAGCGGATTTCTTGTAGTGATAGTAAGTCGGTAGAAAGGATAGAATTGAGTTTACTACCACCAATCTACCTCCCAAAGATAGGTGTCTATGCTCCAATGCTCCAAGTCTTCTTTCAAAGCTCTCCTTTACATTTTCCCATCTTTGGACCTTCTTATGATTTCCTCCTATTGGTAAACCAAGATAAAAGAAAGTTAGCTCACCACTTTGACAATTTAATAGCGCTGCCCCCATTTTAATATCTTGTGATTCAACTCCAACTTCAAAGAGATTGCTTTTTTTGAAGTTTATCTTGAGTCCCGAAATCAATTCGAAGCACCTAAGAACACTCTTGATGATCTTCAAGTTTTTCTCACTCCACTCCCCCATAATAAGAGAATCGTTCGCATATTGCAAGTGTGAGACCTCTACCTTCTCCTTGCCGATCACTAAAGGTTTGAAACCTTCTTGTTCACAAGCTTTGTGTATCAATCGACTTAGACCCTCCACAACAATAAGATACAAAAAGGGAGATAGGGGATACCCTTGCCTAAGGCCTCTATGAGTATCAAACTCCTTTGTTGGTGATCCGTTCACAAGTATGGACATACGGACCGTAGTCACACATTCTTTCATCCAACTAATCCACTTGTCCCCAAAACCCAACACGGTCATCATATCAAAAAGAAAATCCCAACTCACCGAGTCATATGCCTTTTCGAAGTCGATCTTTAGCATGAACATCTTCCCTTTCCTCTTTCTCACCTCATCAATCACCTCATTCGCAATAAGAACACCATCTAATATATTCCGGTTACTCACAAAAGCAGATTGAGTGGACGAAATGACCTTTCCCAACACATTACCCAGTCTCTTAGCAAGCAATTTTGATAAGATCTTGTACGAACCACCCACCAATGAAATGGGTCAATACTCACTTATATTTACCGGGTTTGGACACTTCGGGATCAAAGTAATGAAAGTATTATTCATTCCTTTGCATAATCTTCCATTAGAATGGAATTCATTGAAGAATCGCATCACATCCTCCTTTATTATATCCCAACATTCTTTGAAAAATAATCCTCCAAAACCATCGGGACCCGGACTTTTTTCATTTCCACAACTCATAATAGCCTCTAAGATATCAATCTCCTCAAAACCGGCTTCTAAGTCCTCCACCATATCCTCATCAATCATTTTCCCGTGTAGCCCAATGATATTAAAACATGGGTTATCCCTCTTGCTAAACAAGGATTCAAAGTGCTTGTAAATTCCTTCTTTGACTTAATGCACATCCTCAAGCCATTTTCCATTTAATCGCACCCCGATCATCCCTCTCAATTTTCCTTTCCTCTTTAAACACTTATGAAAGAAGGAAGAATTTGAGTCCCCATCCTTAATCCATCTCAATTTGGCTTGTTGTCTACACAAGCTTTCGTGCTTCTGTCTCAAATCATTGAGCTCTACTAAGGTTCTGAATTTTCCAGAGGGCCCCACAGTCTTTGTCATTGACTGCTCATTCCCAGAATTAATTCCAACCAGTGAGGATGCCGATTCGTCATTTTCTGGACCGGGCCCACCAAGACCAGAAACTCCACCTGTTGGCCTCGGGATTGATTCCCTGGCAGACAACAAAGTACGGATGTTGTTGTTGCTACTTATGTCAGCCATGTTCAGGATATTCTCATCCACCAATCCATCTTCCAGAAGCATATCAGTAGCACTTAGTATCTCTTTCATACACAGTCCACTATGATGACTACTATGCCAAGATTTCAACACAAATTTCAACCTTCTCAACTTTTCGTTAAGGACGAAGCTACCCCAACCTCGAATCTTCGTAGAATTCCATTCCTTTTTAACTAATTCAGCAAAATCTTTTTACTTTACCCAACTATTAATGAATCGAAACGTTTTAGGACCCCAATCCTTAATCCTCTCCCCAAGAGTAATTGCAACATGATCCGATATACTCCTTTTCAATCCTACTTGCAAAGTATTAGGCCATTCCTTCAACCAATTTTCAGATAAGAGGAATCTATCAAGTCGGCTCGCACTCTCCCCATTTCCTCGATACCAAGTAAACTTTCTCCGTAGGAGCGAAGGGTCCACCAATTGTGTTTGAGCTATGAATTCATCAAAATCTTTCATGCCTTTCTTGCCTAGTAACTCCATCTTCCCTTTCCTTTCTTCCTTTTTCTTTACGGTATTAAAATCACCGCAAACACACCAAAGTTTCTCATTATCTTCTTCCTCTTCAATTCTTTTCCTAACCGCATTCCATATAAGCCTCTTTTTCTTCTCATCGCAGGGTGCATAAATGTTCACTATTTCCATCGATTTCCCTTTCCATTTCCCTATGATTCCCAATGCTCCATCTATCCCCCAAACATTTTCTTGGACAAAAGAGTTATCCCAAATGCATAATAAACCACCCGATGCACCCGTTGATCCCGAGTAAGCAAAATCGCAATCTTCATTTCCCCATATTACTTCTGCCAACTTCCTATCACAAACTTCCTTTTTTGTTTCTTGGAGGCAGATGAAGGTCACTTTCTCTACCTCGATGAGCTTCCGAATCTCCTTTTTCTTTGCTAATCCTCCCAGTCCTCGTATATTAAAAGACATCATCTTCATGGTCCACTTGTTTTCTTACCCAAACCGGAACATTCTCCATTTAGCTTCCTGTCCCTATTTTCCCACTCACTAAATAGCTTCTTTGCAGTCTCCATATTCCCATGACTCAAATGCCCAGGTTTAACCCCATTTCAGCAGAGGTATTCACATCCTCTTCTAGTGGGAACACTGTCACTGAAGCTTCTCTCTTAGTCTCTTTCTTCGCAGTTTTATTAAGCTTGGCTGTACCACTCTTTTTCTTTCCACTTTTCTTCGATTTTGACTTGGGTTTCTGCTGTACCTCTCCCCTGTTCAGACCCTTCACAAACTCCCTCCACTCTTCGAAGCGAGTTTTTTGTGTTATACTGTCTAGTTCCTTAGTGCCTTTGGGTTTCCTTGGTATAGATTTTTTGTAAGGTTTCGGGTTCTTAACCTCACTTGGAGTCTCTGTAGAGTTCATAAGTAGAGCATCAGTATTAATTCGATATTCAGTCCTAAGAGACTCCTGATTCTATGACTCTCTTTCCTCAGGCTTTTTGACTAACTGAGACTCTTTACCAGAACCACTCTGAACTTCTGCCGCTTCTTTAAATATCTGCACCTGAGAGCTCTCTTTTTCTACAGCAAACTGATCATCTAATTCACTTCCTATGTTGGTTTTAATGACGCTTGCTCCCATCAGACCTTCTTTGATTCTTTTCTCCTCTAACAGCTTAGCAACAAATTTCTCTACCTCATCCAGATCATCTTCTTCTGGGCCAACCCCTGTAGAGTTCTCCATTATGCTTTCATCCTGCCAAACTGAAAGATCACTTTCTGAATCTTCATCTATACAATCGCTGGACGATTTCCACGAGCCGGTGTCTGATTCACTTCCATCAGGATTATAAATCCTTTTAAATTTCCCTTCTCCATAACTACCGCTGCTCGACAAAGGAAAGGCTTCTTCCACAATACATACCGGGTATGTACGTCCTTCCAGTGTAAGAGAAGATCTCTTGCGGATTACCTTCACCAACGAGGTTTCAATGAGTATCCTTGCCCATCTCAGATCTTTTTTCAGGATAGTATTCCAATCAACTTGTATCACTTTCCCAAATCTGCTGCCAATGTCCCTGAATGTCGCTTCGTTCCACACATGCAATGGTATCCCATAAGCGTTTATCCAAACCTCCCTTTTTGCAGTGACATCTGTTTTCCTCCAAGGTCTGAGTGAGAGAAACCATTGTTTGAGCCAATCTCTCTCCTCATGCATAATCTTCCATCTAGCATCGAAATCGTTATTTAGGATCCACAGGTCATGTGTGATTTGACTTACGAAGAAACCTTTGTGCCCATTCACAGTCAGAATGTTCTCAAGTTGCTTGCTCTCCATTTTCTTCCTAAGTTCAACAACACTACAATTCTCAGCCCATTCCAAATCTTCATCCTTTTTGATTGTCTTGTTCTCAATTTCTGACGCAAACCGTATTTTTATCTGTTCATCCTGACCGCTTTCCTTCTGTACAGAAGAATCTTGCTTCACTGGTTTTAACGCTGAGTCTGAGACCTATTTCACGTCCCTAATCTCTTTTGCTTCCTCCACCTGCTTCTTATTTTCACTGTAGCTAGCCGATGTTGTCCGTTTGTTGCCCACATCCTTCCAGATTTGTATTGGTCTCTTACCTCTGTGGTTAGGTTGAATCTCCTTCCTTTCGTCTTCCTGCTTATACCCCACCGGGAAATCAAAACGATTGGGGCGTTTATGAGATTCTTGATTTGGATGCGCCTTCACTGTTTCCTTCTGTGATGATGCAGACGATCTTTTCACCTCCTGATTTCTCTTGTCGTCAAACTTTGCAACGTTTGCCAAGAGTTTATTTAGACCTACCCAGAGCCCTTTAATTCTCTGCACCAATTTTTCATTATCCTTACCTTTTTCAAATCAAACGAAAGCGAATGTTTTCCCTTCTCTATTTTCTTCCTTGGCACAACAACTTCTATCACTTTACCCATTTTTCCCATGGCTTCCTTCACGTCCTTGCTGCTCCAGTCGTCCGGGAAATTTGCAATATAAACATTTAGGAATTTCTTCCCGATTGTATAGTTCCAGATTTGTTCTTCCCTTTCCTTTTCTCTCCTTTTCCTGGATTTTACTTCTATCCAGTCGCTACGTGTTCCTTCTGCATCGACCTCTGATCTTCTGATTGTCCCTTCCTCTCTGATTGAAGGGTGAAAACCCCTAAAACCTCTGTCGCTTCTCGTCCAACTGCCCTGTCTATAGCTCCTTTCTTGCCATTGTCTTCCCTGTCTAAGGAACCAACCGGAGTTCCTGTTTCCCGGTGGTGTGAAACCCAGTGTCGCCGTCCGAAAAAGGCCCGACCTTTTGTCTCCCTCTCTCTCTCTACCTTTCTCTCTCATGTTTTTTTTTTGTTTTTTTTAACCTATAGAACCTTTCTCTCTCATGTTTTTTTTTAATTTTTTTTTAACCTATAGAACCTTTCGAAATCTTATGGTGACTCATAGAAAAATCCATTGATTTGCTTCTTTCAATATTTCCCTCTGTTGGCTCTATACATCCATGTCAAAATCTTATGGTGACTACAAAGAAAAATCCATTGGTTTGCTACTTTCTTTCTTCGTTCCCACTGTATACCGGGCTTACGGCCGACTTTAACAAGTGAGATTTGAGGAAGTTTCAGGTGAGAAAAACTCATTAGAAACAGTATTTATTTGCAGAAGAATTAGACTGTACTTAAATCGCGCTCTTAAATATTTAAGAGCGATCTAGAGTGCTATTTTCGCTCTTAGAGCGCCAGAGCGCTATTCGTGCGTAAAGCGTCATCCATATTCAACGCTCTATGTGATCTAGACCTATACTCATCGATCTAGTCGTTGTTGCTTATATATAGCATCTAATTGTCAATAACAGTTAGAATAAAGTTTATACGTGTGTTCTTTTGCCGCTACTTTATATTTACTATGTGCACATATTTTTTAATATTTACAGGTTATCGAAGTTGAGTAAACTTTAGGAACAACTTCATAGTTATGTTAACTCTTATTTGTGTTAGATTGCACCTATTTTATCATTTTCATTAACATTTCATACTTTTTT
>JAQRGC011978335.1:0-15385 GCA_028659135.1 Plantago lanceolata
TTGGAATTCATGATCATGGTGATACAAATTGGAAAAGTTCAAGCCTGAACAAAGCTCAAGGTGAATGGGGGAGATGCATGCTTCTGGTAATTTGGGCTTTTTGTGGCTAAGCCAGCATTAGTTGAAGGTTTAACAGTTCTATTTCCATATTTCCATTAGCTCAATGTACTTTCAATTATTTAGGAAACATATATTTCGGTCCAATTAAAAACGAAAATGTCACTTGTTGAGTTATTGAATTTTATTATCATTATGCATTATGACTACTGTTTTGGTTGTGTACGAATCATGTTCTTTTCTCATATATCAAATTGCTCAAATTCATGGGATTTTATTCCAGAGTTGATATTGAGACAAAAATGATCACTTGGCCAGCTAGCTCGGGCAGGAAAATGCGGGTCATCTATGAAGTCAACATGGTGCAAAACTCCTAGTTACATTATATAGGTACAAGCAATGTGGAAAAGAAGCTATTCGGGCAGATAATGTTTTCTTTTACATCACCTATGAAGGGACTGTAGATATTGATAAATATCAGATCCAGTGAGTTTGTGTTCTAGTTATTTTACATATCTTAATCAAGTTTTACTGCATATACTTATAAGTTTCAGACTTGTACATGTACAACAGCGGTCTACCCAGATCAGATTGCTTATTTTGGCCAAACCCCATTACAAATTTTAACCGTGCCTCATATGAAAAGGATGTCGCTTGCAGATGTCCTTCACGTGCAGGTAGTTTTTTTCCCCTTTATTTTATGTTTCCAAGTGAACTTCGAATGTATCTTTTTATGTCCTGCACATGCAATGATTAAGATCATATATTTTGTATAAATGATGTGACCATCAGCAAGGCGAAACTATAATATTTACCATGGTATTTGAAGTAAATATTGTTAATTTATCTTAACTATGTTGATGCTATATAGAATTCAGTATTTTTTTCACTTTTCCATTCTAGAGAACTTGTTAAAGTGGCCATTGACGGGAGGCAATGCCTTGAAATAATTTTGAGTGTTTCTTTTCCTTTGCTGACATTGGCTGGTGCTTATTTGGAAATGCATGTAGTGCTTTCCCTTGTGAAGGATGGATAATTTTTTACTTCTTTTTTCTTTTTCCTGCTTTTCCATGTAGATTATGCTCTCTTTCTACTTCTTTCAACATTGAAGTGAGAATACTGAAAGTTCAAAATGTAGGAAACCATTAGTCATCTAACCTTTTCTCTCTTTTTCTGTCCTTGACCCTTTTTCTCTTTGATATTTAGACAATTTTCCGGAACCCCAGAGAGGTTAAGCCATATGTTGTTCCTCATCCTGAACGCTGCAATCTGCGTGCACCAGCCATTCATGCATCTTCAGATTCTTTGGTAATTGTTGATATAAACGCTCCAGTGGCACATGTTGCTCAACATAAATCGCAACCTAACACACCTGATGGTCAGGGAACACCTTTTCTTTTTGAGCATGACAAGACTGATTCAGGTGCTGCTGGTGGAGCTTTTATGCAAATGTTTAAAGGTACAACTGGAACAGGACCAGAAGAGTGGCATTTTCCACAGGCACTCGCTTTCCCAGCTTCTGGATTACGAGCGTCCAGGATAGTATCAATTTTGATACTGTCAATCACCTGCGACAAGGATATTATCACTGGTGAGGATAATGGTTTTCAAACTATGCTGGCACATTTAGAAATCTATGTGGTAAATATTTCCCTATTTCAGTGAATAGATCCTGATTCCACTTTCTTATTATACGTTTAAACGGACATATTGAATTTAAACCTGTAATTGCATATTTTACTTATCTAAACTATCAAATATTTAACTGGTCTGGGGCATCTTGCTGAAAAGAAGAGATCATTTTTCTATGTACCCTGTTATGCATATCTTGAGGTTTATTCGACTTGTGTACTTTGTGTAAATAATACTTAATCTGTTGGGCTTTCTTTCCCATCTTCTTATTAGACCGGAACCTAAAAGGTATTAGAAAGGGGGTGATCCTGTTGCTGAAGGCATGTTGATATGATTTATATTGTTCATACTGTGCCTAAGAAGGAAAAATACTACCTAATTGTTCATCCTTGGACCTTGTGGTAGATATTCGTCCACATCACTTGGAAAAGTGCATGTGAATGTATCTAATGCAGCTCTGCTGGCACAGCCACAATGTCAATTACATCTCGTCCAGTAAAACCTTTTTGAATTACCTTAATGTTAGGAACGAGATCGAGTGTTTAGGTATTTAAAATTGTACTGATAGTGGAATACTTTAAATTCCCATATATTACCTTGTGCTCATGTAATAGAGATGTAAGAGGATCATAATATTGTCTGGTCCCTGTCTCACCAAGTCCTTGCACAGTTGCACATCCACATCATTTTAAAGAGTTGTAGTAATATAAAATTTCACTTGTATACTATATTTCTGCTGCACAGAGCAGGTTTAGGTAAAAAAGTTATTCCTTGGAGACCATTCGGAATTTCATCTGGAATTTCACTTTTGTTTGCCACAGTATATTCTCTTTCTGAGATTGTAAATTGCCTGCACGCCAACTTTGACTATTAGTATATGATGGTGAAAAAGATTACAATATTTGATGCATTTGATTCTTCTTCTTGTTACTAACTTAACCGTGTTTAGTATTTCCAACAGTCTTATGATATCATTTATTTTGTACTATTGGTCTTCTATCTCAGGGGGGCATGTGGACAACAGTGTAAGACTAGTATCAGCTGATGGAGCGAAAACATTGGAAATAGCTGGGGGCCATTGTGCTCCTGTGACATGCCTAGCTGGACTATCTTGTGACTGGATCTCATGACGCAACAGTTCTACTCTGGAGAACTAATACACCGAGCATCCATTTCGAATTTTGGCAATTCACGAGGATCTTCCCCTAATGGCCTAATCCAAGCACCCCTGCATCTCCACGCGGTGGTGCAGTTCCTGATAAGAGCAAAGGGTGCCGGATCGAGGGTCCTATGCATGTCCCTTGCGGGCTTTTGAGAGAAATCACATGCTGTGATGTCAGTTCGAGTCCTTTGCGGGCTTTTGAGAGAGAAATTTCAAGTACACTCGAAATTTCATGCTCTTATTCCAGTGATGGTTTTAAAGAAAAAGAAAAGAAAAAAGAAAAGAAAAATGATAAAAAGAAAAAGAAAAATAAAGAGGAAGAAATTGATAAGGCTTGTTTGGATGGAGGTGAGAGAATAAGGGCATGTTCTTTAGTCAAAGTAGAAGAGAGAAAATGAGTTCAGATGTAATTAAAATCTAATTGTCTCTTATATGAAATACGACCATCTAAGAGGGGGCGTGGAAGTAATAATTCATAAACTGAAATATCGCCTCATTTCATATTCGATTTATTACACATAATAAACTCAACCGAAAGTACACATACACTGTTTTTAGTCTCTATTTTTAAACTTATTTAATATTTTTAATTAAGTGGATGAGTTTTTTACGTTAAATTTTTTCAATATGTAGAGTCTACATAGACGTGTGAATCTCAATCTTTACCACTTGATGAATTTCGATAATTTTTTTGAAAAAAGTATCAAAATCGGACTGGGTGTTACACTAGAGTACCAAAATTAACCTTATCACTTTAAAGTATATAAAGTGGACACGTCTCACTTTAAAGTATTAAAAATGGATTTTACCCGTACGGAGGGTAAAATATTTAGAGTTTGTTTCTTGGAAATAATGGAAAGAGTTTTTGGGAAGAAGGAAAAGCGTTCGGTGTCGCTTCTTCTGGGTTTCTTCGACCCTGGTCATCCCCTCAGTGGGGATGCCAAGGTCTGTAGCATGTGGGCCCCACATGGGGGCCCACATGCACATTGAGGGGGGTGGCACACTGTGCCCCCTTAGTATCGAAATGTCCCTTCTTCTGTACCCTTCCCTCTTTTATTGCCTTTTAGTTACATACTTCGATTATGCAAAAAAAGTCAGTAAAACACTATATTTGTGGTGTATTTAAATCTTACATTTGTTACACATTAAACATTTACATTGGTTACTTGATTCCTCATTTATAAAAGGGTCTAAAAAACACATAAAAATTAGAAAATCAACCCTTATTCCTTTCACAATACTGTTCTTCATCCTCCTTCGCCTTTGCATAAACCATGCACTAGTTTCAATTTGCCGGAAACGTCTAGCGTGTGTTGCTAGTTGGTTTCGTCGATTGTTGTACCATGTGAGTCAAGTGCACCGACGTCTCAAGTACCGTAAGTGAGAGGGCGTAATTGATTGAAGGGAATAGTGCAAGCACATGCCTCAATCTATTATGTCCTTTCTCAATTTGATTTTCATTGTCATTTTCTTGTCGATTTTTCATTATCTTTAAATTACATTGTACCTTTTTTCAGACAAAAACTATAGCACCGCTAGACCTGCAACGCAACACTCTTAACCAAAATGACTACTATAAGACTTATATAGTTCACTACTCAATTTACAACTAACTATGAATTAGGGAGACATATATAGTATATTACTCAAACACCTCCACAAGTGCTGCCCAAGTAAGCTTAAGGCCGAGGGACAACTAAATATCATCACATCATCATTTATGTATCACTCGCGCGGGCCATTCAGGAAGAAGGGACAAAGTTAAAGTACTCATAACAGTCCTCGACAATTAACCTTACCTCCATGCCTTAGGCATGCCCATCTTACAATCTCAAGTATACCTTTTGCATAAGCCTGAGTCTCAAACACCGACTAATTATGTGGCTCCAATGGACAAGCGACAACACACCCGACAACGTTTTATAGTATTACTAAGAAGGCTAGCGAACAACATTTTGGAACCTCTAGTTCAAAGAATGCACATCACACGCAATATATCTTCTCACGAACTTTCCCTGACGATCACTATTCCACTCGAATCTAAGTCACACAATCTAGTTTCGAACCGAAGTTGCATTTTTACAATACAAATTCAAGTTTTTGTTGTGCATTTGGCAACAAAAGTTGTACCTCAAGCTCAATTTCCCGCAAATCACACATCTTCTTCTTCTTCTTCTTCTTCTTCATCATCATCGTCTTAGATTGATTGTTGATTACTCCACTGTAAAAAACACAGTCCCCAACTTCAGATCCTCCATGAAACCACACAAATGAGATACTAGTATAGATCTCAAACCCAAACTTCACCTCCTCGACAATGGCGCTCTTCAACCTCGCATCCTCCAAGCAGCACCGCCAAGGTCGACAATGGCGCCTCATAGACATCTTCCTCGCCGCCTTCTTCTCAGTATTCCTCATCTTCTTCATCGTAGTCTACACTCCGCTATGCAGCTCCCTATCGCCGCCGCATCGTCCGGCCGTGCTGGATCCGCGCCACCGCGCGATGCTGGTGGAGTCGGTGGAGCTAGGGCAACAGTCGATTGAGCCTTGCCCTGCCGATATGGTGGATCACATGCCATGTGAGGACCCGAAGATTAACAGCCAGCTTAGTCGCGAGATGAATTACTACAGGGAGAGGCATTGTCCTCCGCCGGAGAAGACGATGCTGTGTTTGATTCCTCCGCCGAATGGGTACCGTGTTTCGGTTAAGTGGCCGGAGAGTTTGCACAAGGTGAGGTCCCTTGTTTGTTGAATCTTTTGCTAGTGTAGTTCTGTACCTAATTAGCCTAATGATTTGTGATGTTAGTTTTCTAATCTATGGTACATTTCGTTATATTGCCTTGATAATTTAAGTTCTGGTGATAGTTTAGTATAGAATGCTATGCATGAACTTTGATTGCTCTAGTTTTGGTATTTCCTGTATTAGGCTTCGGTAAAGTTAGTCCGTTTCATTTCTACTCCTGATGTACTGTAATAGTATTAACTACTTTACGTGTCGTTGGCCGAGGATATGGTAGTATGTTTTGTGATTGCTTTAGGCATGTGTTTGAGTTGAATATAAATATTGATGCATAAGTATGTATATGACTGCCAAAAGAGTGACAATGCTTTTTGGCTTATGATCGTTTATGACGCTGAGAATATCAAATTGCACATTTTCTGTTATGGTCTAAGGTCTGGCCGAGAAACCTTGAGGTCTGGTTTTATTCTCGCAGAATATTAGGCAGTTTTAAGCATGACAGAAAAGGCTAGAATAAACGTCTGATTCTTTTCTTCAATGTTTGCATCTGTCTTAGAATTCTGTACTCGTGCAATGCTGGATTATTTTAATAAATAAAGGAGTATTAAAATGCTGACATCGTAGCCGTTCTTCACATCTGATGAGATATTCCATATATTCCTCATAATTAATGGAACAGTTCAAACCTTAGTATTGTTTTATATGTTTACTTTCTGATTGAGTACTGAAATGGTGACATCATATCAAATTTATTTGTTCTCCAGATATGGCACGATAACATGCCTTACGATAAAATAGCAGATAGGAAAGGTCATCAGGGATGGATGAAAAAGGAAGGTCCCCATTTTATCTTTCCTGGTGGTGGCACAATGTTCCCAGATGGAGCAGTACAATATATCGATAAACTTAAAAAGTATATCCCTATTGGTGGGGGGTCGTTGAGAACAGCTCTTGACATGGGATGTGGGGTAAGATATTCCCCTCTAGGCCTCTACTTGGTTGTCGATATTGCTCATGCATGTCTCATTTGAGAATCTTTTTGTGGCCACTCTCATTTTAGGTTGCTAGTTTTGGTGGTTACATGCTTGGTGAAGACATGTTAACTCTGTCTTTCGCTCCAAGAGATTCACACAAATCGCAAATACAGTTTGCTCTGGAGAGAGGAGTACCTGCATTTATCGCAATGCTTGGCACACGTAGACTCCCATTTCCTGGTTTCTCATTTGATCTAGTGCACTGTTCACGGTGTTTGATTCCTTTCACGGCATACAGTAAGTACTTACTCTGTCCTAATGGTCCGAGAAACCTGCACCAAGGTTTTTTAATCTGTTAAATATGTTCATTATATGGAAACTTATTCATTTCGCAGATGCAACATACTTTCTGGAAGTAGACCGGTTACTTCGGCCGGGTGGGTATTTTGTCATCTCTGGACCCCCAGTAAGGTGGGCTAAGCAAGACAAGGAATGGGCTGAGCTACAGGCAGTTTCAAGAGCATTATGTTATGAGGTCATTGTTGTAGAAGGTAACACAGTTATCTGGAAAAAGTCCAATGGCGACTCATGTCTTCCAAATGGAAATGAATTTGGGCTGGACTACTGTGATGAGTCTGATGACCCAACTACAGCATGGTATATGCATTATAACTTTTTCACATTCCTGTCATTATCTATTTTTTTCGTTATCTCATCTCGGCCATCTGGCAGAATTTGTGGCACTAGCTGGTGTGTTTTTTTGAACTTTGTCGGGGTTTTGTTAGCCTTTACATTGCGAGTTACATTGTATTTTGGTAAATAACTCATACACCCCCCTGAATATGGGTTATTGGTGCAAATACTGTTTTATGTTTAAGGAATCGTGAACACCACAATTTATGTGTAAAATGGAAATTAGAGATCTTTGTATTAAACTATTAATTGATAATAAATATGCTTATGAGTGTAAAAAAATAATAATAATAAAATTTATTTGAAGTTCTGCACAACTTTTTCAAAGATCTCACTCTAGCAGTTTCTTTAGTCTGAGATTATTGTCTTTTGCTCCCAAACATAAGGGAGGTGTTTGCATGACTTACCTTTGTTATATCCAGCTTGCTACATGCCTTCTCGTATTGAAATGTTTGAAATTTGCAGGTACCTCAAGCTGAAGCCATGTGTGAGCAGGACATCTTCTTCTAAAGGAGAAGTTGCTATCGGAGATATCCCCAAATGGCCAGAGAGAGTAAGAAAGGCTCCTTCAAGAGCTGCTGTGATAGAAAATGGACTTGTGTCTTTTGAAGCTGACAAGCAAAGATGGACAAAAGCTGTTGCTTACTATAAAAGTTCACTGAACATACAATTAGGAACACCTAAAATAAGAAATGTCATGGACATGAATGCTTTCTTTGGAGGTTTTGCAGCAGCAATTGTATCTGATCCTGTCTGGGTAATGAATGTCGTCCCTTCTAACAAGCCTCCAACTCTAAATGTCATTTATGATCGAGGACTTATAGGAGTATACCATGATTGGTGAGTGTAACATTTCTTTTGTCAACCATTGCATTTATCTGAATTAGCTAGCGGTCTTGTTGACCATAAACTTGAGATTATTTCTGGCAACATGTTTTATGGAATATGTTTTCATTTGTTCTGAAATTCACAATTCTGTGGGTCTCTAACCGTTTACTCTTGTTTGTGGCTAATGCTTGCAGGTGTGAGCCTTTCTCTACGTACCCTCGAACTTATGATCTAATCCATGTAGCTGATATAGAATCTCTCATAAAGGATCAAAAGACTGGAAATGACAGGTACATGAGTTTATTTTGCTGCTCTCCATTTTTCAAACTTGGTTGTATCTCAGTAATATGACATCCAATGTGGACATGTTTTGTTTATTCCTGCCCCTGGGTTTTAGTTATATAATTGAAGGACCAGATGTTTGCCATCGCTTTTCTTTCCCTTGCCCTTTTCCACTTCAATCTTATAAAAGTAACATTTTTCTTAATTGCACACAGTAATAACATGAGATCAACTTACGGGAAGACAGTTTTCTAACTCAATGCTCTCTTCTTTTTTACCAAACTAATGTGTACGTACCAGCATCGAGTGATTTTAGGTTTGTTTAGGAATGTGGTTCAGTGATCAAATGGAAGTTCTTCTCTTAAAACATTAAACTGGCCAGTTGGATTTAGCTTAGATTTGCTAAATCCAAAATGTCGAATTCGGGTGAACCAACTGAAACTTGGTTTGGGATGTGTCTGTTGGTTGGGTTTTGAGGTGTCAATTGTTTTGCAAGAATGAAAAGTAGGGTATGTATGAATTTGATGGTGATGTAGGATGTGTCAACGAGTTACATCGATTTTCTAAAATCTTATTTTTACTAAGGAATAGAGGAGATCAGGTGAGAGAGATTTTGATGTTCAAGTCCGACATGGTCAGATGGACCAGGTGGTTTTGCTTTTGGGAGTTGGGACCAGATAGTTGGACTTTTGAAGCAAAATTAGAGTTTGGTCCAGTTTATGGACTATGAAAGTTGAACTTTCCAGTCCTAAATTTGGATCAAACAGGCAGAACATGTTTAGGTTGTCATTTTTCTAGCAAAATGACCACCTTCCTTTTTTTCTTAATGTTTACCTTTTTTTCATGTGATGAAAGGTAAATGTTCTTCACCTCCAGACTTTTCTTGTCTAAGCAAGCAAGCATACTGCTTCACCGTCACTCACGTGTTGTCATGTTCTTATGAGTGGTTCATATGTTGTGCATATTAGCATGTGTTGTTCCAATAAGATGTACTACAATTTAACAGTATGAAATGATGAGCAATTCCAAAATAAATAATTATGTGAACAATATTCTTGATTTCTTATAATGATGTGTACTTAAGCTTCTTAATAAAAACTATTGAAAGGGGAGAGAAGCATAAATTCCCAATGCTATCTGGACTTCTACTGTTCTACATATGTTGTAAGATCGATTCACCAGACAGAAAGATTGTTAAATAAGCAAAAATACAGGCTACTGAATTATGAAGTGAATAGCTTTGACTCAGAGATCTATACAATGTTCTGATTCAAATATGAAATGTAGAGAATTTTGACATTGTATTATGTTTCTCCTTTATGCTGACCGACCAATTGTACTCGGCTGCAGGTGTAATCTTGTAGATTTGATGGTGGAAATGGATAGAATCCTGCGGCCTGAAGGCACTGTTATCATTCGGGATTCACCTGAAGTGATCGACAAAGTAGAACGCATTTCTCGTGCCATAAGATGGCGACCATCTGTGCACGACAAAGAACCCGAATCTCATGGAAGTGAAAGGATCCTGGTAGCAACAAAGAACTTGTGGACACTATCTTCTTAGTCCTATCCCCCCTCACATTAGTTTTTCATTTGCCTCAATTTTTGGTCGGCAATGGGTAAGATCATCAACTCCAGTCGTTCTATTTTCCCATTCTTTTGCATTTAATTTACAGGTCTGATCAAATGAAACAAAAAAGAAGTCTGAAACATGTAAACATGTACTATAGTCTAGAATATTTAGTCTTTAGGCTTGTTGTAACCTGATCGCGGAGTTAATCTCACGGGTAAGTTCTTGAATGTAATTTTTCTAGTATACTTCAAGTTGATCATAACTGAAGATGTTATACAGATCTGAGCAAGTTCTTGACAGTGCACGATTCTCATTAGTTTTTGACATTTACTGTAGTTTTCAGTCTCTATCGAGTGAGTTAGCATCTCAATTCATGTGGCTCATTTTGAACCGCAATGTCTATTATTTTCCGAGCTAAGAGTCTATATTCAAGTACATTGACTGAGTTTTAATTCTCATAGGAGCTTAAATCTCTGTCTTAGGAGTAAATGAGGCAACTTCAAAGCTCTCATATTGACTGTGATTTATTGCTTATAATAATTATAAGTGACAATTATCAACTTTGGTAGATATGTTAAGTTTTACACATGCTTTTGTCTTTAACTGAGAAGCTCTCTTTATCTTCCTTGACTCTGTCCCTGCACAATTGCACTCTTGCTCTTGATCATTTATTTGACAGTTATCTGTCAGTAAAATTTTCTGTTAGATTACTTCTGATAGTGATAGATTTCCACTGCCCTGCGTTGATTTCCCGTGGTACTACCATTTGGTCACGAGTTGTGGTAGACCGGTAGTGTTGTTATACAAGTCGAGCCGGCTATCTCATATCCCGAGCTCAACTTGTTGACAAAACAAGCCAAATTGTCAGCTTGAACTCGAGATAACTCGTTTGGATCGAACGAGCTTGATCTCAAGGCAAGATCGAACTCAGGGTTTTAAGGGGGAAACACATTACCTGAATCAATGAGTAACGAGTTTGAAATATGGACTGGACCTTAAGGTGTCCTTTGCCAAGCTACTCGCATATAAATATAGAACTTTAGTGCTCGAGTTTGAGTCGATCATCTTATCAAGTATGTCGAGTTCGAGTCATGCCATTAAAAACTTGCTAGTTTTGAGGAATGGACAGATTTTGTGAAATCAGAGGAGCTAAGCTTTAATCTTGTTGGTCTGAATTATACCCGTGTGAGAGTTGAGAAAAATAAGAGGTGGTGGTGTAACCGTGTAAGTGTAAATGAGTGGTATTAATGGCGGCGATCCAGGGCCCTGCTGCTCAACTCTCGACAGCTAACTCCATAGTTACTTGTGAGTTACAACTTACAACAGCTATACATCCAACCTGCTCTATCGATTCGCACATGTAATGCCCGAATTATTAACACGTCGCATTGGAACCGGTGAAGAAGGGAGTTTCTCGGGTGCATCAAAATGCAGCGGTCATAAATTCCCGAATCGCGCTAAACCTCTTGTCCAGCTAAACTGTCTAGTTATAATTTACAATGAATTTACATCAATAGTAACATATTTTAGGCGGTCTAACCATTATAATATACTCGGTTATCTACCTAGTTCTTAGATACGAACGTTTAACACAAGTTATTTTCGATAATGTCGATTTGTTTTTTTGTTTAAAATTCCACAATGTTAATGGGAAATGTTTCAAAAAGTATAGGCATGAAAAGTGATCAGAAGAACCTGGGCGCATACTTTATCTCTAAAGATTGGATTTGGATGTCCCAAGTCCCAACTATCCAACCACTATTTTGTCATCTCATCTATTGAGTCAACCTTAAAAATAAAAAGAATAAAATCTATCTAAAATATAAACCATAAAATTTAACATCAACTTTATCTTACTAATAAACTTTAATTTATTAGCGAAACGAAATACAAATTCAATCGTTAGATTCGAAATAGTAGTTGTATCTGAATTCGAAAGGGTTCTGTTAAATGATAAACTTCTTAAAACATTTCGAAAGTTTGATATATGCATAATATATATGTGTTCGGTTTAGTATAGTCGAGTCGGCAGTGCATTCATCCCGTCCAACTCAAAGTGAAGGGGTATACATCAATCCATTCATCATGTTAGGAAACACTGTCAAGTGTCAATCTAACTCTTTCTACGGACCATACAATCACGGGGCGTATCCGGAAATACCATAGCTTAATTAGAAACATGTATATACACAAAAAAATGAAAAATCACATATATTTTACGAAGTATTTAAGATATTTCACGAAAATGCATATCAATATGTCGAAATACATAATAATCCCAAAAGAGAAAAAGGACCATACAGTAACTGAGCCTTTTTATTTTACATTTAAACATCAAATGACAAATTAAATTGATTAATTGGGACATTGTTTTCATTCGACTTAATTAATTTATAGGGCAAGAAAAATCTTTGGACATGATTAATTATTAATTATCATCATGGCGTGGGAATGTGTGGGATCAAAATATCATTATTCTCCATGCCTGATTAATTAGTTAGTAGTAGTACTAATTATTACACTAACTATAAGTTAACTACAGAAATTAATTTGGTGCATGCAGAGCTAGCCTTTGATTACTCCAAATATGTTTATAATCAATTACTAAGAACTAGACACACACAAAATAATTATGAGAGAAACTTAAATTCATTACCAACATTATCATACATATATGATTGCTAAGATAATTAAGAATTTATATAGGACAATAAATTGGGATAATTTTACTTTAATATATGTCTTTTAATGAGCATCACCACTTGTGTTACCACTAAAAAGTCTAATACAAGAATGTTTATAACAAAATATTACAATTATTTTAAAATTTAGCGTAAATCGGCCCAGGTAGAAAGTAAAAATGACTCTGGTAGAGGTATCACTTTACCTTTATTAACATTTTTCCTTTACGGATTGCATTAATATAAGTTACGTGTATAAGTTACGTGTTCATGTAACATATGGACGGAGTAATACTTGTTAAGGTCAAATTAATAGGAGTGTACTAGCACGTTATTACCAGCAGTACACTATGCTATAGTATTAAATGTAGACTAAATATCTTGTAGAAGGTGCTTAGTAGTACTATTTGGCCAACCAAGCCTCGATCATTAAGGAACTTTAATGGGTTTGAAAAGTAGACCAAAATACAATTAAGTCTACCACTGTTGTTAATTAACTCCACCAGACGAGCCCACTTAAATAGGTTGGATTAAGTAACCAAGCTAATGATCAACCTAATGCATCCTACCCGGCCGGGGCCTGTCACTTTGCTATGAAACTCATGCCAAGTTGACATGTATCACGTATTCGATACCGATTCCTCCCGATAAGTCACATATTACATTCGACTTCGAGAAATGAGAGAACTCGCGTGGTGTTTGCTAGGGTTATTCTATGTAATCTCTTTTGCAAAAAGTTTGATGAGTTATAGGGGTGGAGCTAGGATTGGAGAGTGGTGGTGGCGATGCCGATATATATCATAACAGAAAGTCTTAATATTTAATAATACGATTTTTAATAAATTTAACCAAATAAATATACTAATGAAAAAATTGAGGGGTGACGGGACCTTAAACTTATAAGTTAGCTTCAATTAAAAAAGGGACGGGAAGCTTCGGGCTGAGAAATGAGACGAAACGTGAATTTTGTAAAACATACATGTTGTGATAACAAAATTCAAATGTTTGGGTAAAAGGTCGAATTTTTCATCCCAAACGAATTAGGATCAAACCGCCCGAAGAAGGTTGACTGCATGAATGTACGAACTGCTCAGTGATACTGATTCACAATCGCATAAATTGGATAATTGTGAAACTGCATGTAGACACTACCACGTAATGTTTCATTATTTGAAAGTACGTCGAGGGAATATGCATACTAGACGAAGATGGTGTTTGAGTTTTACTCCGGTCGTGAATAATTTCCGGGTGAATATTCATCTCTATGGATATCTATTGTATTGGTCTTGAATCTTGATCGGGCTTATATATTTTCTTGGCTTGTATATATTCACCGGGAGTCGTCAAGCTCCTTTCAATTCGACTGAGGTTTTCTGAACTCAATTGAATTGAATTGAACTGAAGTATAAATTTAAACTAAACAAATCTGAATTGAACTGAACTATACTAAATTGAATGGACCTAAATACAATTAAAATTAAGGTAAACTTAACAAAGCATAATACTGGAAGTAGTAACAAAAACATTTTGTTTCCAAAAATAAAAAAATAAAAACAATTATGGGGATGGAGGTGTGACCTTAACGATTAGTTATCGAGTTAAATTTAACGGTCAATACTTACCTTGTACACAACTGGGAATGTGTGAGCAGTGAGTATGTCAAACCAACGTAACAACAAATTACGTTTCTTTTTTTCCTTTTCAATTCTACTGTATCCATCATAACAACTAATTAATTCAATGGAACGCTATCGAATCCATATTTAATATACGACTTTCCCAACAGTTTAATGATCACTTACTTATATTATATTTTAGGCACCTTAACAATTATCATTCCGTTTTTACACCGTTGGGAATGCTTGAGTATATCAAACCAATGTAACGATCAATTACCTTTTTTTTGTTCCTTTCCAATTCTACTGTATCCGTCATAGCAACTAATTAATTCAGTGGAACAATATCGAATCCTTTTTTTACGATACGACTTTCCCAGCCGTTTAATGATAACTTACTTTTATTATATATTCTTAATTAGGCGCCTTATCAATTATCATTCTGTTTTTACACAACTCGGAATGTGTGAGTATGTCAAACCAACGTAACGATCAATTAACTCTCTTTTGTTCCTTTCCCATTCTACTGTATCCGTCATAACAACAAATTAATTCAATGGAACGCTATCGAATCCTTTTTTAAGATATGACTTTCCAAACAGTTTACGATCACTTACTTTTATTATATTTTATGCACCTTATCAATTATCATTCCGTTTTTACACAACTGGAAATATGTGAGTATGTCAAACCAACGTTACAATCAATTACCTTTCTTTTGTTCCTTTCCAATTCTATTGTATCCGACAACTAATTAATTCAGTTGAGCAGTATCGAATCCCTTTTTAGATACGACTTTCCCAGCAGTTTAACGATCACATATTTTTATTATATTTTAAACACCTTATCAATTATCATTCCGTTTTTATAAAAATGGGAATGTGTGAGTATGTCAAACCAACGTAACGATCAATTACCTTTCTTTTGTTCATTTTCCAATTCTACTGTATCCGTCGTAACAACTAATTATTTTAGCGGATCTCTATTAAACCCTTTTTTTAAGAGACGACTTCCCAACAATTTACGATCACTTACTTTTATTATATTTTAGGGTAAATTTCAAATTAGTGATGATCCCAATAGTTTCTATCAAATTGGTGATAGATGGAAAACTTATTTCAAAATAGTGTTTATTCTATTTTTAGAT